>PVKH010028275.1:0-12871 GCA_004027955.1 Chaetophractus vellerosus
GGGGGGGGAGTAGGAGGCGGGGCAAGGAAAGGAAGTGGAAATACGTGGCAGGCCAGGATTGGACGCAGTCGGTTGCTAGGGAGTGTAGAAGGCGGGAAGGCTTCGTGGGCGTGGAAAAGGGTGAACTACTTCCTAGAAGAAGGAGGAACAGGCCAGTCGGCCATTTAAGAACTAGCCCGATCGGCCATTTTGGCTTTTCACTTTCACTTTTCCGGCCGGTTTGGGCTTAAGGTTTTGGGGCTTATACTGCAGTGTTGTATTTTGTTACATGTCTTTTCTTCATTATTTGAGAGGCTCATGATTTTCCTTCAGTTTATTAATGTGATATACTAAACTTACTGACGTTGAACCATCCTTGCATACTTGGTATAAAGCCCACTTGATTGTGATGTAAATTTTTAAAGTGTTTTTGGATTTGGTTAGCACGTATTGTTGTTGAGTTTTGCATCATATTTGTTAAAGAAATGGGTTTGTAATTTTTTTTCGTGCTATCTTTATTTGGCTTTGGTATTAGAGCAATGCTTAGCTTCATAGAATGAGTTTGGTAGAATTCCTTCCTGTTCAATTTTTTTGAAGAGTAGGAGCAAGATTGGTGTTAGATCTTCTTTAAATGATTGGCAGAATTCATCTGTGAAGCCATCTGGTCCTGGACTTTTCATTTTTTGGACGTTGTTGATGACTGTTTCAATTTCTTTACTTGTGATTAGTTTGTTGAGGTCTTCTGTGTCTTCTAGGGTCAGTGTGATTTGGTTATGTGTTTTCAGAAATTTGTCCATGTCATTAACGTTGTCTAGTTTGCTGGCATACAGTTGTTCATAATATCCTCTAATGATCTCTTTTATTTCTGCTGGGTCAATGGGTGCTAACCTTTCCCATTTCTGATTTTATTTGCGTTTCTCTTTTTTCTTTGTTAATCTAGCTAAGGGTTTATCGATTTTGTTGATCTCAAAGAACCACTGTTTAGTTTTGTTGATTTTTCTGTTTTTATTTTCTCCATTTCATCATTTTTGCTCTGATCCTTATTATTTCTTTACTTCTGCTTGATTTGGGATTGGTTTGCTCTTCTTTTTCTCATTCCTTCACGTGTGCAGTTAGATCTTTGATTTTAGTTCTTTCTTCTTTTTTAATATAAGCATTGAGGGCAGCACTGCCATTGCTGTATCCCATAATTTTTTGTATGTTGTGTTCTCGTTTTCTTTTGTCTTGAAGTATTTACTGATTTCTCTTGTAATATCTTCTTTAAACCACTGATTATTTAACAGTGTACTGTTTAATCTCCATATATTTGTGAGCTTTCCCTTTTTCTGTCTGTTATTAATTTCCAACTTTATTCCACTATGATCAGAGAAGGTGTTTTGTGTAATATCTGACATCTGACTTATGTCACAACATATGGTCTATCCTGGAGAAAGATCCATGAGCACTTGAGAAGAATGTATATCCTGCTGTTTTGGGAAGTAATGCTCTATAAATGTCTATTAGATCTAGTTCATTTATCATATTATTCAATGGCATGTATTTTTAAGAAGGCTGATGATTTGATTAGAGAATCTAGAATATATAAATAAACTGATCCATTTGGAGTTGGACCCCACATTAGTTCACCTTGTGCTAATGAAGTCAAATAGGCATAGTCTTTCAAACTTGCTCCCATATCATATGTATAATTCAGCTGTATTCTGGCCTTCTGTCACAGAATGATGCAAGTATATTACATTTTAGAATTGCAGTGCAAAGAAAGCCCATTCTCAACTATTCCTCCTATAAACCATGTAAACCAATAACAACTTTGTTACACAGATGTCCATTAAATGATATTTCTACGTCAGTGTGCTTATTAGCTGTGTAGAAAATTGCCACCGGTAGTAGATTTTATTTACTAAAGCATTTGCTGCTTCAAGTATGACTAATGGACTTTAACTCTAGAATAACTTCAGGAAAAATAATATGGTAACAATATAACCAGAATGAGGAGCATTCATTGATAAAGAAACACCAAAACTTCTTTTGTCCCTTAAATCCTGCTTGCTCATGATAGAATAGCTGTTCTTCCTTTTTTCCTGGGGTTATCTTACTTCTTCATTTAGGCAATAGATGTTATTGAACTATTTATTTATTAATACTTGGATTTGGTCTGTTTTTAGAAATGCTTTTATATTAGCACTTCCAAATTATATCCCACAAGATATTAATAAGTTAGGTTAAGTGAAGTCGAAGGTTTCTTTTACTGTGAGATAAGTCATTTTTATTACTAGTATAGGTAACAGCTATTAGGAGCTAATAGGAAGATAGTTAAGGAAGCCAGGTCTCTTTTTTTTTTTTTTTCATAGAAGGAAATTTAATATTATTATGTATATCTTAACACGTGGAATAAAAACCTTTATAATAAGTACCCAGCTCTCACATAAGGGAAGATTTTAGATGTAATACTCTTTTGATTATTAGTATAGAATAAGGAACTAGGAAAAGCTTTAATTTTCAATTAAGCCTTACATAAAGTCACAAAACTATGGGACTGGAAAAGAGAATAGAAAGATAACCATCTCATCTACACAATTGGAAGTAACTTTGGAAGACCACTGAGTTCAGCTGAGAAAATTGTACCTAAGAGATTATAGAACAGTCTTAGTTAAACATATATATTTAAAAGAGTAAGAAAAGCAAACCAATAACATTTCTAAAACTAACCACCTAACTTCTGAAGCACTATTGATAGCATTAGTTTTAAAAAAATTTATTGAAGTATAACACTTATACATTAAGCAAACATACCTAACTTCATACAGGATCCCATACATCAACCCACCACTAACACCTTGCATTGTTGTGAGACATTTGTTACAAATTATGAAAGAATATTGTCAAAATTTTACTACTGACTATAGTCCATATCTTACCTTTGGTGTATTTCCTCCCCAACACACCCTATTATTTTTTTAAAATATATTTTTATTACAGAAGTTGTGAACTTACAAAACAATCATGCACATGTGCAGAATTCCCACCTTCAACATAGCACACCATGGTGGAACATTTCTTACAGATGAGATAATATCAGACTCTTACCACTAACCATGGTCCATAGCATACATTTGGCACACTTTTTCCATACTCCCCCATTATCAACACAGTGCATCTTTGGCATAGAAGCATGAATATTACAGTATTACTATTAACCACAGTCCATAGGTCACTCCAGTTGTATTTTTCTCATGCTTCACATTCCCACCACCCTGCAATAGTGACGTACATCTTCTCTAGCTCACAAGGAATGCTCTTGCATCTGTACCATCAACCACAATTCTCATCCACCTCTGGGTTTACTGTGTTATTCAGTCCCTAGATTATTCTCTACTTTCTCTCAGCTGACATTTACATCCCTAGATTATCCTTTCCAGCCACATTCCCACTTATAAACCACCTGTTACTTGCTATAATGTGTTTCCATGAACTCTATACATTTCCACACTTTTGCAGTAAAGGTAATTAAAACTTCTGCATATATTAAGCATCAGTAGTCCATATCAGTCTTCCTCTTATCTCCTTTAAGAATCCACCACCTACCACCAGGTCTTGAAGATGTTTTCCTACATTTTCTTCTAGAAGCTTTATGGTTCTTGCTTTTTTATATTTAGGTTTTTGATCCATTTTGAGTTAATTTTTGTATAAGGTGTGAGATAGGGGTCCTCCTTTCTTTTGGCTATGGATATCCACTTCTCCAAACACCATTTGTTGAATGGACTGTTCTGCCCTAGCTGGGTGTGTTTGACAGGCTTGTCAAAATTCACTTGACCATAGATGTGAGGGTCTGCTTCTGAACCATCTCTTCATTTCCATTGGTCTATGTGTCTGTCTGTATGCCAGTACCATGCTGTTTGTACCACTCTAGCTAGGTAATATGATTTGAAATTTGGGAGTGAGAGTCCTCTAACTTCGCTTTTCCTTTTTAAGATGTTTCTGGCTATTTGGGACCCCTTACCCTTCCAAATAAATTTGATAATATCTTAATGATATTTAGTCCTCCAACCCATGAACATGGAATGTTCTTCCAATTATTTAGGTCTTTTAAAATTTCTTTTAACAATGCGTTGTAGTTTTCTAAATACAAGTGCTTTATATCCTTGGTTAAGTTTATTCCTAAATATTTGATTCTTTTAGTCATATTGTAAATGCAAATTTTTTTCCTGACTTCCTCCTCAGATTGCGGGTTACTAGTGTCTTTTAAAGTCACTTTGAATCTGTTGGTATCCTTGGGTCTAAGGTGAGTCTCTTGCAGACAGCATATAAATGGTTCATATTTTCTTATCCATTCTGCCAGTCTGTGTCTTTTGATTGGGGAGTTTAATTCATTAAGATTCAATATTATTACTGTAAAGGCAGTTCTTAGTTCACCCATTTTGACTTTTGAGTTTTATCAGTCATATTTTATTTTCACCACTCTTGTGAGACTTTATTACTTTTAGTGATAGAATCTTTTCTAGGTTCTATTCCAAGCCTTTATCTCCTGTCTCTTTTCAGACTTCAGCACACCCTTTATTATTTCCTGCAAGGCTCGTCTCTTTGTTATAAACTCTCTGTTTCTGTTTATCTGTGAATATTCTAAACTTGCCCTCATGTTTGAAAGGCAGTCTTGCTGGATATAGGATATAAGATTCTTGGCTGGAAGCTTTTCTCTTGCATTATCTTAAACATATCATAGCACTGTCTTCTTGCCTCCATGGTTTCTGATGGGAAATTGGCACTTAATCTTATTGAGTATCCCTTATATGTGATGCAGTGCCTTTCTCTTGCTGCTCTCAGAATTTTCTGTCTTTGGCATTTGACATTCTTTTTAGTATGTATCTTGGAGTTGGTCTTTTCGGATTTATTTGGATGGGAGTACACTGTGCATTTTGGGGATGGATATCTATGTCCTTCAGTAGGGTTGGGAAATTTTCTACCATTATTTCTTCAAGTATTCCTTCTGCCCCTTTTCCCTTCTGTTCTCCTTCTGGGACACCCATGACACGTATGTTTGCACATCTCTTCCTGTCGTTTATTTCCCTGAGACCTTGTTCAATTTTTTCCATTCTTTTCTTCATCTGTTCTTTATATTTGCTTTTGGAGGCCATGTCTTCAGGCTCACCGATCCCTTCTTCTTCCTCCTCAAATCTGCTGTCATATGACTCCAGTGTATTTCTAATTTCAATTATTGCCCATTTCATTTCCATAAGAGCTGCTATTTTTCTATGTATGCTTTCAGATTCTTCTTTGTGTTCATCCAGTGTCTTCTTTTTTTTTTAAAGATTTATTTTTATTTTATTTATATATCCCCCCCTTGATGCTTGTGCTCGCTGTGTTCATTTGCTTTGCATTTCTTTGTGTCTGCTTGTTTCCCCCTGCTGCGTCAGCTCACCACACGGCGGCTTGCCTTCGCCAGGAGGCCCTGGGAACCAAACCCGGGGCCTCCCATGTGGTAAACCAGAGCCCAACCAATTGAGCCACAGCCAGTTCCCCCAGTGTCTTCTTAATATCCTTAATCTCTTTAGCCATCTCATTGAATTTATTAAGGAGATTTGTTTGAACATCTGTGATTAGTTGTCTCAATTCCTTTGTCATCTGGAGGCTTATCTTATTCCTTTAACTCAGCCATATCTTCCCATTTCTTGGTGTGGATTGTAATTTTTTGTTGGTGTCTTGGCATCTGGCTTACAAAATGTATTTATTCTGGGTATAGTTTCTCTCTTTAGCTTAGGGCTTTCTTGCTTTTTCCCCCTTGCTGGTTGTGTAGTAGGAGCTGAGGAGCCTCAAGCTGCCTTTGATGCCCCAGGGACAGATGAAGTTTCTTCCACCTTTCTTCTTTGCCAGGTATAGATAGAGCCACAGCCGTGTGTAATAATCCAAGTCGTGCAAGCCTAGACTGTAGTTGCCCAGAGAGACTGATGAAGCTTCAAGCCCCTTTCTTCCCTGCCTAGGGTGGGGATGGAGCTGCAGGTGTGGGAAGCAGTCCATGCCGTGCATGTCCAAAATGACTGCAGTTGACCCGGTAGACTTCTGACTATTTAGTCTGTGCCAGCTGAATGTACCTGCAGTTACCCAGAGATGCTGGTGCAGGTCCCGCCAGCTTCCTCCCTGCTAGAGGTGGGACTAGAGCCTAGGCTAGGGCTGCAGTATGATCTGAGTGGAAAGAAGCTGGTCCCTATGGTCACTGTAATCTTCAATCAGCCCGACTTCCCCTCATGCTGGGGGTGGAGTCAAAATGCTGGCTACCGGCCTTTTTCTGATGTGGACAAGTTCAAACTTTATCTCTTCTTAGGGTTGTATTTTAGCCAGCCCAAATTACTGATGAGTAGCTGAAATCAGTGCTCAACCATCTCTTCCTCCTCTGTTTTTGGGAAATGGAGCTTCCAACTCCAGCTACAGAATAGCTCCTGAGGTGGCTTGTGCCGCCACAGTAGAATGATCAGTGGTGTAAGCAGTTTGGCAGTTTGATGTAATTATGAATTCCAAAAATAGATACTGGATTATGCTTGTAAACTGGTCTGTTAATCTGGGCATGATTAAGTTATGATTAGGGCTTCGACTGGCCCACATCAATAGGGTGTTGAGCTCCACCCCTTGGTGGGTGGGGAATCAAATATAAAAGGCATGGCAAAGGACACAGTTGTAGTAGTTTTGAGTTGGAGTTGTGATGTGGAATCTTGAGCTGGAGCCCCGGGAAGTAGTGTACAGAGGAGTACAGAGGAGCTTGGTCATGAGGAAAGAGAGAAGGCCCTGGGAAGAGAGGCAAGCCATTTGCCTGATAGTCTACAGCTGGCCTTGTGGCACAAAGCAAGCCTGAGCCCAGAGAGAGGCAAGCCCTGGGAAGAGAGGAACCCAAGAAGCGTGAACCTGGCAAACTTCGGCAGCTGCCATGCTCTAACACGTGGCAACAGACTTTGGTGAAGGAAGAAACTTATGCTTTATAGCCTGGTAACTATAAGCTTCTACCCCAAATAAATACCCTTTATAAAGACCAAGAGATTTCTGGTATTTTGCATCAGCACCCCTTTGGCTGACTAATACAACTAGCCTCTGTGGTGGGGCCTGTGTTTTCCCAGAGAGGCTGGGCAGTTCCCCCCAGCTTCCTCCCCACACGAGGTGGGTCTCGGCTTAGCCCAGAGCTGCAATCCGATCTGGATGAAAAGAAACCGGTCCTTGCCAACATCTGCTTCCCCTCATGCCATGGGCAGAGTTAAAATGGCGGCTACCGGCCTCATTCTGACTTGGACTGGTCCAAATGTTATCGTTCTTAGGATTATACTTTAGCTTGTTGAATTTACTAATCAGTAAATGAAGTTGGTGCCCAACCATCTGTCCTTCACCTGTTTTTGGGAAATGGAGCTTCCAGTTCCAGCCATGGAATAGCTCCAAAGGTGGCTTGTGTTGCTGGTGGAGAATGGGCACTGCCCTCCATGGCAGGGAGTGTTCTACTTATGAATCTTCTCTGCACATGGGTAGTCTCCTCCTTCCTTTCTTTCAGGGGTGTTGCAGTATACTCTTCTGGTCTCCTGGAGCCCCCATACAAGTTCTTTAGATAGCTCTGGGTGATTACTAACTGCCCTATAGCATGAGCTGACTCTAGGAGCTCCTTACTCTGCTGCCATCTTGCTGGTTGTTCAGGTCTCATTTTAATCATTTATTTAAAACTAATTTTTTCCCCTAAGTAAGTTATCTTTAGAAAAGAAAATAGCTCAGTTGGTGTTTTTATGAGATTTGGAAGAAACGTAGTCTTACAATTCTTTCTGGTTCTATCCTACTGGGTCATGTTTTGGGCTGTCTAGCCATGCAACAACTACCTACAGGCTACTTTATAGTCTGAGAATCCAAAATGTAAGAAGGATCAAGTATCTTAGCTAAGGGACCTTGTTCTCTAGGAAAGCCTTGAGATCATTGACAGGACAGGAATTTGGGAGTCTTGAGTACTCATTCCTAAACTGAAGGAGCTAATTTAGGTGAAAAACATAAAAAGAAAGAGAAACTTGTCCTGAAAGCTTATGCGAGGCAGATTATACAAAAGATAATGACATTTCGCTTTGAAGGTCTGAAGATGTTTTCTTTCCTGAGTGAATCTCTCTGGTGGGGTACTTACGTTAAGAAAAATCCTGAGTAAAGTTAAAATAAAAAAGAATCTTGAAGGGGCCAGCTGTAGCTCAACTGGTAGGGCGCCGGTTTACCACATGGGAGGCCCCGGGTTCGGTTCCCGGGGCCTCCTCAAGTGGGCAGACCACTTTGAGAAGGCAGGCCGCTGCGGGCAGGGCAGGCCGCCATGGGCAGGGAAAGCCCCCGCGGGCAGGACAAGCTGCCCACGAGCAGGCAAGGCCGCCGCGCGGTGAGCTGACTCGGCAGGTTGCCACAATGGGGGGAGAGAAGCAGACACAGAAGAACGCAAAAATGAACACAGCAAGAACAAGCAGAAAGGGAGGGATATAAAAAAAAAAAGCCCTTGAAAATTTTCTGCAGTCCTGTTTAGCTGCCATTCACCAGGGTATCCTTTTTTCTAGGCACCAGCATTCAGGATATTAAAAGGACTCTAGAAATTGCTCTATATCTGTCTTCCGAGTTTTTTTTTTTTTTTTTAAATATAATCTTCAGTTTCCTTTTATGATGCTCATTAGAAAATGTGATTCCTGTGTTTTTTACCAGTTATGGGTTAAATATGGCTTGGATCTACTCTGTTAAAGACTGCCTGGTTTGGGTTACAAGATCATGGTTTTGGCTCAGTATGGCATTTATTATGTTAAACCATTTAATTAGTATTGAGTAGGTAAGGGATTGACTTCCAATTGGTTGTTTTCTTATTTTTAAAAGCAGTAATAGGGAGTGGATGAAAAGACAAAAGTAGAAAAGTAGTCCAGGCTGTTAAGTCAAGAGATCATTTCAGATCAAGACTTAAACAGGAATAAAAGAAATCTTCCTCATGCATTGAGACTAAAAATAGATCCCATAATATTAGGCTTATATATTGAGAGACTCTTTTGTTTTACCTTTTTACTTTTTTCCCCTTTGTAAAGATTAAATATATCTGGTTCTCTGATTTGGTTGCCAGACTAAAATTATTCCCATAGTGATCTGGCAACTATATTATTTGAAGTCCTCTAGATTGATTTCTTTTGACATGTGCATCTAAAGGGGAGGGAAATATTAAGTAGTCATATACCCAAATGTATGACCTGCTTGACTCATACATCTCAGTTTGCCTGGAAACACTTTATACCTGTTATTTCTGTGTAATTATTAATAGTGC
Organism: Chaetophractus vellerosus; assembly: GCA_004027955.1. NCBI lineage: Eukaryota > Metazoa > Chordata > Mammalia > Cingulata > Chlamyphoridae > Chaetophractus > Chaetophractus vellerosus. The sequence continues at coordinate 9,266 of PVKH010028275.1, forward strand.
CCTCTTTTACTCTTAATAATGTTCTGGTTTGAATGATGAATTTTATGTCCACCTTTTATATTGATAAATGACATTGATTTTCTTCAAATACCAGTCTCTAAAGTCATCAGTGATATTAACTGTATGAAGAACATTTGTCTGGTTTTCCTCCTGAGAATTTCTCTCTTAACCTTTATTGATTTAAATCTACTGTTTCTCTTTGACGACTAATTTTCATAACATATTTGTTGCCACTCATTTTTTAATTCAATTTGTAATACTGAGTAAATGGTTTTGGCTTTATGGTTGGTAGAAATTTAGATTTCTGGGCAGTTCCTACTGTTTGCAAATATGAAGGAGTGAAGTGGAGATAGATGGGAAGGAAAGTGAAATTGGTGAGGCAGAAAGCAACGACATATTCTAAGAATACTTATTTTGAATTTATTTAAATTTGTAAGGCTGTTATGGCATGGTGATTTGATGGCATTTTTTTTTGCTAGCTTGCTTTATTACTGTAAAGTTAACTTCAGAAATTAGGGATTTAACATAAAAACTAAAATATATTCAATACTGAGCAAATTTACCCTGATTCCAATTTTGTATATTCTAACATGTATAAGTCCATTTCTTTATATTAATTGCATTATATTCAGAAAATATAAATGATGAGAATAATGCTTATATGGCATGTTTTAAAATCATTAATGTTAAGGTTTTTAACCAAGTTGCCTAACACTTCATTGACTATGAAGAAACTCAAACCTGTAGAGTGAAATGAAACCCATTTAAACCAACTAGTAGTTCTGTAATTTTTCTTTTACAGGTCATGTAATGTTCGCAGAAATAAAAATGGAGAATGGAAAGTCAAAAGGCTGTGGGACAGTCAGATTTGACTCCCCAGAATCAGCTGAAAAAGCATGCAGAATAATGAATGGCATAAAAATCAGCGGCAGAGAAATTGATGTTCGCTTGGATCGTAATGCATAATTTCAAACCACAGTTGGAACATTCCTATGTCTGTTTTGCTGAATCTCCAAGTAAAAGTAATTTTTAAAGAAATACTGTATGCTTACAAAAGCTGTAAAAATGAACTTTTAAAACTCCCACCAGCTTTTAACAGTATAGTGTTAAAAATATACTGTAATTTTTTGTTAATCTCAAGTTTGGGTTTTTAAAGACAGCAAGTCTGGTCATTCAGTTTAAATGAATGGTTATACTGTTTTTAATCAAATAAGCCATTTTCTTGTTATTTTCATAGTGGGATTTGTTCAAGTTTCCCTAACTTTTATCAACTTATTGTAAGGTAAAACATGTTTTTTTCCCCAAAACTTCTGTTTTTTTTTATATATATGTACATGTCCTTGAAAAGAAAGGGTCCAGACAAATTAGAATGTGATTTCAGTTAGTTTTTAATTATTTTTCTTTGGTCATAAAGAATTACGGTATGTTTTAGGTCCTAAAGTTTAGGATGTTTTTTTATTTGACTTAATGAACAAAATGGATTTTGTCTCTACCCCTGTGCATCATTCACATATGCCACATAACACTACTAATATCAATCTCCACAGCCCATTTTATTATTTCCAATAATTCCAAGTTCATATAGAATTGATAATGTAGTAAGCCCCAAGTATAATAATAGGCAGACTACTCCCAACTTTCTGTCTAGTTTCCATCCATTGAAATGAACTGCTGAAAAAAGGAAAATAATTGAAACATTGAGAGAGATGGTTGTGTAAGTCAGTCCTCTGCTCTTCACTTCTATAGGAGTTGATACATTTATGAAGGCAGTTTTAATAAACCATGGAATACCTAGGCATAGCATATCAAACACATTGGATCCCACGATGTTAGACATAGCCATATCTCCTTTGCCTGCAGAAGAAAAGCATGTTGTTAAAATGTGCATAAAGATACTGTATTTTATTAATAAGCTCCATAAAAATATACACTGGATACCTTTTTTGGTTTATTCATTTTGGAATATTGTACTAGAGCAAAAGTCTTATTGAATTTGTATTTTTAAATCTTTCTTCGGTTAGTATTTAAAGTCTGAAAATTTATTTATCTAATAATAATTATCTTTATTTATTAAACTTTTTTTCAATAAGGTATGTAGATAACTTGTTGCTTTTCATTCTGATTTAACATGGTTAATTAGGACATTTTTTTCCTTTATTAAAGAAGTTGTGGGTTTTCCAAACCATCATTCACAAAACACAGGATTCCCATATACTGTCCCACCACCAACACCTTGCATTGGTGTGGAACGTTTGTTACAAATGATGACAGCACTTTTCTACAGTAATACTACTAATGTCTATGGTTTAACTTAGAGTTCACTGTGTAGTGTATTTCCATGAATTTTTTAAAAAAATTTCATTCTGTTACCATATATATAATCTAACATTTTCCCTTATGATCGATCATATTCAGATATATTTTCAGTGCTGTTAATTGCCTTCACAATATTATGCTACCATCACTACCACCCATACCAAAACGTTTCCATCATTTGAAATAGGAACCCTGTACGTTTTAAGCTGTAAGTTCCCATTCCCTATGCCCACCCTGTTCCCTGTTAACCTATATGCTAGATTCTGACTCTGAGTTTTCTTATTCTGATTGTTTCAAATCACCGAGATGATGTATTACTTGTCCTTTTGTGTCTGGCTTATTTCGCTCAACATGATGTCTTCAAGGTTCATCCATGTTGTTGCATGTATTGGGACTTCATTCCTTTTTGTGGATGAATAATATTCCATTGTATGTATATACCACATTTTATTTATCCATTCATTGTTCACGGACACTTGGGTTGTTTCCATCTTTTGGCAGTTGTAAATAATGCTGCTCTGTACATCAGTGTGCAATTATGTGTTCAGGCCCCTGCTTTCAACTTTTTTGGGGTATATCCCTAGTAGTGAGATTACCAGTCATATGGTAGTTCTATACTTAGCTTTCTGAGGAACCACTAAACTGTCTTCCATAGTAGCTGCACCATTTTACATTGCCACCAGCAATGAATGAGTGTGCCTATTTCTCCACATCCTCTCCAACACTTGTGATTTTCTGATTTTTTAATACCAGCCTTTCTAATGGGTGTGAAATGGTATGTAATTGTGGTTTTGATGTGCATTTTCCTGATTCTAATGATGTTGAACACATTTTCATGTGCTTTTTTGCCATTTGTATATATTATTTGGTGAGATGTCTGTGCAAGTCTTTTGTCCATTTTTAAATTGGCTTGTTCATCTTTTTGTTGTTAAGCTGAAGGATTTCTTTATAAATACTGGATATTAATCCTCTATTGGATATGTGGTTTCCAAATATTTTCTCCCAATTGTGGAGATTATCTTTTTACTTTCATGATAAAGTCCTTGGAGGAAAAAATTTTTTATTTTGAGAAGGTCCCATTAATCCCTGTTTTCTTTTGTTGCTTGTGCTTTGGATGTAAAGTCTTAAGAAACCATTGCCTGACACAAGGTCCTGAGAATGCTTCCCTGCTTTTTTTTATTTTTTTTTTTTGAGGTACTGGGGCCTGGGACCTTGTATGTGGGAAGCCGGTGCTTAACCACTTCTTGAGCCACATCGGCTTCCCTGAGTTAGTTTTTTCATTTGTTTTGC
>PVKH010028276.1:0-12868 GCA_004027955.1 Chaetophractus vellerosus
TTAAAATAGCTTCCTATTAAACAAAAACTCTTTGAATATTTAAGGTCTGCCTTAACGTGATCCTACACTGCCAAACTTTTATCTCTTGACTCCCTAGACTCTTCTGTTTCTTGGGTCCAGCCCCATGTTTTTATCTTATTAAAGGTCAGGCACTGGGTGACCTTGACCCTAGGTGTCTGCATCCCCTTGTGCTGGCTTCATGTGAAGCCCTGAAGAGGGATTCTGAAAGTCTGCAACTAGGTTGCTCTGCATGGGTCCCAGCAGACCAAGATGAATTTCTCCCAGGAGTTGAAGATGGATCAACAAGCCAGATTGCCAAGCAGAAACCCCTTTCCCCAGTCTGCTTACCAGCTCAGCCAGTCTTTGTCCATCTTAGAGTAGATGATTTGCAGGGGAAAGTACTTTTCTTTTTTGGACTTCCAAGGTAACTTGAGAAAAAACACCTCAGCAGTGTATAATCTATCAGTGTGGATAATATCAGATGTTTTAAATTAGCAAGTAGGAAATAAAAGGGCCTGTTGACACTTGGCTGATGACTGTCCCTCAGAGTTCTAACTCTGAATTTACTGCCTTGTTAAATTAAGGCTTAGGTATTTCCCTAAAAATTGTCAGCAAGATGAGGTAAAAATTTAGACTCCAAACAAACTTTTGAGTAGGATTTTTTTGGTCTTTTGTTTTGTTTTAGTATAGTGATAATTGTGCTGAAACACAGTGTGTACTTAAGTTTGGTAGTTCTCTCTTTGATCTCTTTAAATTTGGTGAGCTGCAAAGCATTTTTTTAAATGTGGAATACTGTTCAATCTCCTGCTAAAAGTTTTGAGGATATCCCCTTTTAGTTGATATCCCCCAGTATGGCATGCATTAGTGGAGGCATTATATTTTCAGATCTTAGCTTCACCTAATGGCCATTAGTAGGATCCAATTCTGGAAGCAGAAATTGATCAAATTGGGACAGTGCCAGCATTTTCAAGCTATATGGGGGAGCAAATATGGCTCAAGCAGTTGAGCGCTTGTTTCCCACATGGGAGGTTCCAGGTTCGGTTCCCAGTGCCTCCTAAAAACAAACCAAAAAATAAAAAAACAAACAAGCAAACAATAAAACCAACTCAGGGGAGCTGATGTGGCTCAGTGGTTGAGCACCAGCTTCCCACATACAAGGTCCTGGGTTCAATCTTTGGCCCCAGTACCTAAAAAAAGAAAAACAAACAAAAAAAAGATATAGCAATGCTCTTTTGTCTTGGCCACTAACATGCCATCCAGATAGAAAGATCTGGAAACTCTAGGGCCATGTGAGCCACGGCCACGGTCGTATCGGCAAGCACCAGAAGCATCCAGGAAGCCAGGGTAATGCTGGTGGCGTGCCTCAGCACAGGATCGACTTCCACAGATATCACCCAGGTAACTTCAGGAAGTTTGGTATGAGACACTGTCACTTGAAGAGGAACCAGAGTTTCTGTCCAGCTGAAAGCCTCGATAAACTGTGGACCTTGGTCAATGAGCAGACCTGGGTAAACACTGCCAGAAACAAGACTGTTTCTGCTCCCAGCATCGATGTGGTGCGATTGGGCTACTGCAAAGTTCTGGGAAAGGGAAAGTCCCCAAAGCAGCCTGTTATCCTGAAGCCAAATTCTTCAGCAGAATTGTGGGTGTGGGGGGAGCCTGTGTCCTGGGGGCTTGAAGCCATAAGGGGGGGGGAGTCATTAAATGCTAACATGCTTTTCCCTTGTGGTCTGGGTGTAAACTCTTTGACATCCCTAACTGTGCAACTAATGCTGAGCACAGAACCCTAACCAGGTTATAGGACAAAGAATGTGGAGACCTTAGCCAGTTAGCAAACTTGAATCTTATTTTCATCTCTAAGAATGATAACCTGTTGATAATTCTAGCTGAACACCTTTTTGCATTGTTTACTGTGGGTGGAAGAATGTACCCTTATCTGTTCTATGGGGATCAAAAGAGAAGACTCAGTTTTGATGGGTCATCTCTACAGAGGTACAGAGTGATAGAGTTGAGGCAGTTCTATAGGGCTGAATTCCTGATCCTAAGGTGTTTTTCATTTGTTTGTTAGTTTTTTGAAGTACCAGGGCTAGAGATTGAACCTGGGACCTCGTATGTGGGAAGCCAGCGCTCAACCACTGAGCCACATGGTCTGCCCTGAGTTGTTTTTTTTTTGTTTGTTTCTTTGCTTGTTTGTTTTTAGGAGGTGCCAGGAATTGAACCTAGGACCTCCCATGTGGGAGGTAGGTGCTCAACTGCTTGAGCCACATCTGCTCCCAACCCTAGGGTTTTCTTCTGGGGTCCCTTATCTTGGACCAAACCATTCTAGTTTTAACCAGAATCTAGAATTAATAGGTTTTTCTTTTAGTCAGAAATGTATCTAGTGGAGAAAATTTGGAAATCCTGAAGGCCTTGAAATGGAGGTTTTCTAGGGTTTATATCTTTTCCTGTTGAAGCCAAACCATGATAATGACCAATGTTTGTGTGCAGATAAGACCCTCAGAGACCTCAGCATAAATTATAATTTGCTACAGCTTTTACAGTTCTGGAATTTTAGACTATCAACCCAAAATAAAACTTGCAGTCTAAAATCCTGAAGAAGAAAAAAAAAAAAAGATATATAGCAATGCAATGAAAAGACTTGGCAATGTTTGTGGAGTTCTAGCCCAACACGTTAAAAATGACTTTGAAGGAATGATTAAGTGTTAATTAAGCTTTATCTAAATTTTAGGAGAACTGAATTTTTCCCACACAAATCAACAGAAGTAATCCATGAATCGTCTCTTTTAAAGAGATGGATCAGCAATATTAGAGAAACCTGAGATGGAGATGCTACGTTAGATAATCTGACACGGAAGCCTGGGAAAGAGACGGTCTCTTTGGTGAGACCGTCAATCCCAGAAGATGTTCTTGGTGTTAGGATGCTGGGTGGCTAGCTGGAGGACCAGCCAGCCCTTCTTTGAGACCAACTCCTCCCCCGACTCTTTTCCAGGCCTGGGCTTCAAAGACTGTATTAACCTCCTCTGCAAATCTCACATAATAAATAACAGATGAAGGAGGGGCCTTTGGGGGCAAGGCTACAGGGTGACAGTCATTAGACAACGTATCCAAAATGCCAGAACCATGATTCTCAGGAAGTCTAAGAGAATATTGCTGTGGACGTCAAGTTCCTAAGTGGTCTATGTTACTGAGTCAGTGCCTCTGTGGTAAAAATGTAGAAAGAAGTCAAAATAGACAGTGTTGAATTGGAGTGATGGGGACCCCGGTGAGGATGTTTCCCCTGCATGAGTGTTTACAAGAGTGTTAATATGCTGGGGAAATTTATATTCGCTTTTCTTGATGGTAGGAGCGTGAAGATCATATGTGCCAGCTGGGAGTAGAAAGACTCACCTCTGGCCCTGAAAGACTATCTTAGCACTTTTTTCCTTCCAGAACCATTAAATACCAGATCATTCTGGAGAAATTCTAAGCCCTATTCCTGAGTCCAGGTATTTTGGAACAGCTGTGCCCAGTGGAAATATAATGCTAGCCACATTTTAAAACTGTACAAAGCAACAGGTGAAATTCATTTTAATAACATTTATTCCAGTATATCTAAAATATTTCAATATGTAACCAATATAAAATCACTGAGCTATTTTACATTCTTTTTGGGCACTAAAGTCTTTGAAATCTGGCACTTTGCACTTACAGCACATCTCAATTTGGACAGCACCATTTGGTATAATCAATAGGAGCTTTTAGAGGTAAAAGGGGTTATTTTTGCCACTAGAGGTGTTGGGGGAGCTTGCCCTTAGCCATGTCTTCTGCTAACAGTAGGACATGTGGGTGGGGCCAGGCCTGGAAAGCCTGTGGTCCCTCTGGCACAAACAGCTGATATTTTGGTCTCCATGTGCCTGACTCCTTTGTCTCTCTGAACTGGATCAGAACTTAAGTGGAGTCGTTATTTAATGAACCTCTAACAACTGATCAGGGGATGTAGAGGAGGAAGTATCAAAGGATGCCAGTTAGTAAAAGGTCAAAAATATTTCCTTCTGAGCAGGATATTCAAATCAATTTACTATGATTCTGAGGGGCAGAAGATGCTCTGTTTGAAGGAAGAGCAGGCAGGGTACAGGGTGCTGGTGATGGGTGGACCCAACAGAAACCCCCCACCCCAAAACTGAAATACAAGACAGTGAGGGAAATTATAGTTGTGATGAAGAAGTTGGAGAAGGTGAGGGGTCCCACCCCTTCCTGACCCATTTCTTGGTTTGGCTGGTCAGAAAGCCAGATCCTGGAAGGTAACTATTACAGATGTTACAGAAAAGTTAATGAAATGGTGTCAGCTGTTGCTAGTCCCATATTTCTCCTTGTTTCTATATTGGAAACTCTCATAAAACATCCCTAGACTGATATGCAGCCATTGATGCAGCTAACATTCTTTTCTAAACCCATTTAACTGGCCCACTAAAAGCAGTGTAAGTTTAACTTCACTTAACACACAAGCAATTTGCTTTTCCTGTCCTGCCACTGAGATATTTAATGTCTCTAGTAATAATTGGTAATTTGATTGCAAGATTTAAATAATCCAAATCCCAAAGTTACTCATTACATTGATCACAATGAGTATCTGTCAAAAAGGGAAGGAAGAAAGGCCAACACAAGAGTATGTGATCCGGTTGATCAGGTTGTGGGCAACTGACCTCGATTCCACTGGACCTTCTAAGGAGTCATGTTGAATGAGCCTCAGAAGGATCTGACTTGATATATCTATCAGCTCTTACCCCCATTGGCCAAGTAATGCTGCATCAACACCAAGGGTTTCTGTAGCTATCGTGGCAGTCAGAGAAACTCCAGGCAAAAGCAAGACATTTAGGGTACAGCTGAGGTGAGTTTTGTCTGATGATACCTGTGCAAAGGTGGTTGTTGCAACATGGCTCAAATGAAATTTGGGCTAAGAGGATATGAGGTGGTGCACCCACGGGAGTGAAATCATAGGTATACTGAGCTTGAGATGTTTGTGAAATAGCCAAGCGTACGTGGTAGTGTCCAGCAGGCAGAATGAAGCAAAAAGAGCCTTCTCAACTATATGGTACCTGAAGCCAGGTGAACTGAGTGAAATTGCTCAGGAAGAAGATGTAGTCCATAAAAAGACAAGAGGATGGAGAGGTATGCAAAACATCAGGCAAGCACAGTGTCACTGAAATCCAGAAAAAAGGCTGTTTCAAGGAGAGAATGGGCAGCAGCAGCCAACACTGACCTGAGAAGGTCCACCAGGACTTACTGGTGTCTCAGGTGGTGGAGCCAAAGCCATATTGGAATAAATTTGGTAAATAAGTTGGAAGTGGAAGGTAGAATAGTTTGGCTATGATGAAAAGGAGAGGGATTCGTAGCTGGAGAGGGAAAGTGAGATGGAGGAAGTTTCTTTAAAAATGAAAGTGAAGTCTTGTTGGATTGTACAAGGCAGGGGACTATATAACCCGTGGTGAATGATGGACTGTGGTTAACAGTACAAATATGAGCACATTCTCTTGTGAACTATAACAAAAATACACCACTAATATATGGTGTTAATAATAGGATGGTTTAGGGGGAAAATACACCAAATATAAGCTATGGGCTATAGATAGTAATATTATGATGATGTTCTTTCAGCATTAAGGTGTTGGTGGTGGGGCGATATATGGGAATCTTGTATGGTATGCAAGATCGTTTTAACTCACAACTTCTCAAAAAAAAACATAATCCGGAAGGGATGTGAACACTTTTATCAGGACGCCTTCGGGTGCAGTGGGTAGAAAATGCAGCCTCAATTTGCTGAAACCTAAAGGTACTCTATTGACTCACGTAATTGCAAAGTCCAGGTGGCCACAGCCTTTGTTACAACAGAGAGGGAAGAAAGAATGGCTTGACGACAGGCCAGATAGTAGACATGGTTGGAGACAGTCGTGGGAATTCTCTCTGGTGCGTCTCCCCTTCCTCACAGTGAGGCAGTGGAGGTTTAAAAACACCGCCCCGGAGACTGGAGCGAAAGCTGCCTAGGACACAGAGAAGCGCAGCAGGGCAGGGCCAGCGGGGGCTGGCGAACACGGCTAGGAGGCTGCGTCCGTGCCTCACGCGTTTCCAAAGGTCACGGCCCCACCTTCTGGCGTTACTCTCGCCCTAAGGCTCCACGGTCCTTTCGGCCGCAGGGCGTCGGGCGGGAACCCTGGCCCGCCGGGCGCGCGGAGCCTTCTGGGAACCCGCCGGTCTGCGCGGAGCCTTCTGGGAGTCGTGGTTTGCCGAGGGCACCTTGCGCAGGCGCCCTGCGGACCGGGAGGCTCCCGGGCCGCTGCGCCCAGGTTAGCGCCCAAGGTGAGAACCGAGGGCGGGGTGTGGAGGGAGCGGCGTCCGGGGCCGGGGAGTGTGGGGGAAGCGGCCGGGAAACAGGGGGAGGGCGCGAAGGGCGGCGTGGACCCGACGCCGGGTTGGCGCGCTGCCCTGGGCCGCCGCCCCGCTCTTACATCGCTCCGGCCTGCTGTGGGGCGGGGCGGAGGCGCCGGCCCGACCCAGGGGGGCCGCGGGCCGCGAGGCGAAGTGCGTTCGCGGCAGCCTGGCCCTCGGGAGGCCCTCCACGCTGTTGGCGCGCTTTCTGTGGGCGTTGGGGTGCGCACCTGAAGGGGCCGTGCACCGTGTGGGAGGGCGCCTCTCCTCTCCCAGATGTCCACACTGGAGTCTGGGTGCCATCCTTCCCTTGCCTCCCCTACTAGGAGCCCAGTAAACCTGGACTGAATTGACTGCGCTGAAGCCAGAGTGCTGCTGACCCGGTTTTCCAGAAGGCATCCCAGGTCGCTCCTTTTTTCTCTGTTCCCACCGACCTGTCTCCGCTGCTCCCAGGCACTCTCTCCACTCATTCTCAATGATGCTTTCCAACACCCACCACACATTCTTGCAGAACTTTGTATTTCAGCCATTTTGTAAATATTTCTTGTGCACCAAATATGTGTAAGTAGCTTTCTTAGTGTGAGGAATGTACGATTTGGCTCCCAAGATTCATCATTTACTTGGAGAAAGAAAGCAAAGGCACATAAAGCAAAGTATGTACAAGGTAGTACATACTAAGAGATTGAGACAGAAATAGCAGAGTTCACAGACAAAAATGTCTCTGACTCTGGTTGGGAGTAGATTGGGAAAAGAGTTTTGCCTAAGTACAATTTTTGGGAAATTTGCCCATGGAGCTAGGCTTGAAACATCTATATCTTATATTCACAACACTAGTGGCATCTTAAGTTAATAAACTCCAAAGGTTCTGTGAGCCCCCTTGGATGCTGTGTCCTCTGTGTATCCTCAGAACCCCAGAGAGCACTAAAAGGTGGTCCTGGAAGCAGAACATGAACAGTGAATCCTCAGAAAGGGGAACTGACAGCAAAGCTTACTTTGCTATCTGTCAGATCTCTCTGAGTTGCAAATGACAGAAACCCAGCTCAAACTAGTATAAGGGAAATTCATTAGGAAGATACTTGTGTATGTTGTGGAACCCAAGAAGAGTGCAAATGTGCCCATAAACTGGAACTAGTTGTCCGAACAAATTCAGAACCTTCTCTTAACACCCTGCCTTTACCTGCCTATGTACTTATGCTTCATTTTTCCCTCTTGCTGCTGACTTGTTTTTGCTTCTCCTCAGATGGTGTGACAGAATATGACAGTCAGGGCTCCTAAGTTTACATGCCCTCAGATGGAGCCTCAGGGCAAAACAGCCTCTTCTTGCTTTCACTTCCCAAATTCCAGGGGAAGGACTTATCTTTGTTTTTTAGGGCTGTTGTAACAAAGTACCACAAACTGGATGGCTTAAAACAACAAAAAGTTATCCTCTCACAGTTCTGGAGGCCAGAAGTCCAAAATCTGTTGGGGAGAACCCTTCCTTGCTTCTTCCAAGAAGGTTCTGATGGGTTGCTGGCAGTCCTTGGGCTTTAATCTCTGCCTTAGTCATCACATGGTATTCTCCCCCTGTAGTCTGTCTTTCTGTGTCCAGTTTTATCCTTTTAAGGACATCAGTCATATTGCATTAAGGCCCATCCTAATCTAGTTTGGGCTCATCTTAACTAATAACATCTTCAAAGACCCTGTTTCCAGTAAGGTCACATTCAGGGACCAGAGATTAGAACTTGAACATGTCTTGGGGGGCAGGGGCACAGTCCAACCCATAACAAGATCCTAATTGGGTTGGGTGCCAGTCAGCATTGGCCAGGATGTGGAGTCAATTTTTGCTAATGTGCTGGTGGAGGAAGAGATATTTCCTTGAAAAAAGTGAAGATGGGGCAGGCTCGAGAGATAGAACAATAGCTGCTGCTTGCTGTTTGTCACTCACTTTCAAATACTGGCCTGGTCACAGTCTCCGTCTCTGAGAACTGCTGTTGTCTGTGCTCCTTGGCCACAGCTGATTGGTCAAGAAGTGGAAACATGAGCTAAGGCCAACAGCCAAGAAATGTCTCTTGAGAATTGCAAGTAGGAAACAGAGACCATGGTCAGTTGATGGTGGGCACTGACTGGATCAGTAAGTCCAGAGGACTAGGGGTTAGAGACTTCATTGAGCCTTGTCTGTGTAGAGGAGAGTGAGAACATGCCGCGCCTGAGGGTTGGAGAGGTGCCAGACCCATGCAGCCCTTGGCTATAGATAGCATCCTTGGTTCTAGCCTAGTTCCCAAGTATGGTCATTCTCCAAGCACATGTCAGATGCCCTACAGGCACACAAAAAGCATAAATATAATCTTGGCATTGTCCATTCTAAATGTTCCAGGTGGCATATTCAGATTGTCTAAGCATCTCAAGGAACAGGAGGTAAAGATGTAGCACCATTGTTACCTCTTATTCCTTCAGTATCCAGAGGGACACACAATTCTGTTATCAAAATAAATATGTTCCCATGGGTAATAGAACACAACCACTTTTGGAATCATGGTGCCAAATGTTCATCCCACTGGATCGCATTTTAGCTCACATAGAATCAGTTTCAGATGGACACTAATGGGTCCCTTTACCCCTGGTCTCTTTCCCACTTTCTTATTCTACTCTTCTGCTCTTCTTACTGGTTTCTGACTCATCTTGCAACAGACTTTGGGACAAAAGTCTGGGAGAATATTGTTCTGGCATCCATGAAGACAAGCCTCGGAAGGCCATTGTTTCTGGCTTCTTTCAGATTCTCAGAGAAAACTTCTAATAGGCAAATAAAGGTTTTCCTTTAGAATATTATCAATCTTTATGATTTCCAGGTGCTGTTGTGCCATAAGGTCATCTCTACACCAGGCCCAAAGATGAGAAGGACTAGAGAGAAGGGGACAGGAATTCTCCATCCCACCCTGGATATATTTACTCTGGAACCCTGGTTCTTTGGATAGTACTTTAACTCCCATGGTCCTCTGTGATGCCAACCAGTGCTGCAAAGGCAGCAGTCAGTCAGTCCATCCTGCTTGGTCCTCCTGTCCTTTTCTCTTCATGGAGGAGCAATTGTATTTAATCTTTGACCACTGAATAGCTGGATGTTGTTTGGTATACAGCCTTCTAATTCTGCAGAAACTTAAAAAATCACCCTAACTATCATGATCAAGAGTGGGATGCTTCAAGGCTCCGTCCCCCATGGAAGCTTTAAACAACCAGGAAGAACTGGCAGAAACATCTTTTTCAGGTATCCATAAAATGTTGAAGGACTGAAGTAACAAGAAGGAAAAGGCTTCTTAAAAATAGCTCCTAGGGGGCCGGCTGTATAGCCCAGTGGATAGGGCACCGGTACACCACATGGGAGGCCCCAGGTTCAGTACCCAGGGACTTCTCCGAGCGGGCAGACAGCCTTGAGAAAGGCAAGCTGCCGTGGGTGGGGCAAAGCTGCCGTGAGCAAGGCAAAAAGCCGCCACGGGCAGGGCGGAGCCTCCATGGGCAGGGCAAGTCACCCGCGAATCACGGAGCTGAGCAGCCGCAAAACACGGAGCTGAGCCGCCCACGAAATGGAATGGAGCCACCCACGAGTGGGGCGGGCCGCCTGCACGGAGGGCCAACTCAGCGTTGTCGCTGCAAAAACGGGGAGACAAGAAGCAGACATAGAAGAACACAGAAAAATGAACACACAGCAAGAGCAAGCAGAAAAGGGGGGGGGGGGATATGTAACTACAACAACAAAAAAAGTAGCTCCCAGTAAGGATGGTCCTGGTTCCAGAGGGTGCAGAGTAACTCTTGTGCACATAATGAGAGCATGTCTGTCTAGCTCAATCCGGTGGTGATCTAAGGGGCTTGCCATCCCAGCACTTACCCTGCTTATAGAAGGCTGCTCATGGATGGGAAAGCCGTCAGTTTGTGCTGCCTGGGGCAAGGGATTGCTGGTAGTAGGATGTACAGTGCAGTGCCGGGGACTGTGAGGAAACTGTTTCCTAGGGAAGAGGAGACATTTGGGACTGTGTAAATGGAATTCGTAGGAGCACATGCCCAAAACAATATGCATAGGCTGAAAGGATCAGGGAGGCTTCTACACTTTGGCCTGGAGCTGTTCTGGTACACCCCATTGTGTGGATAAGCCCTGAAGGAGAGCAGTTGCACAAGCCAATCTGCAAAAAAACAGGAAAGCTCTTTCCTTTCCTTCCCTTTCCCTTTCCCTTTCCCTTCCCTTTCCCTTTTTCCTCTTTTTCCTCTTTTTCCTCTTTTTCCCCTTTTTCCCCTTTTCCCCCTTTTTCCCCTTTCCCTTTCCCTTTCCCTTTCCTTTCTTCTCCTGGCAACTCGGTAAAAACACTACTTAGATACAATCTTAAGGAACAGATGCTGCAGAGTCTAAATTTCAGTGATAGCACATTAAAATATCCAGGTTTCAGCAAAAGGTTACAAAACAAAGAGCAATGGTCCAAGCAAAGGAGAAGATTAAAGTATTGGAAACCAATACGGAGGAGGACCAGTCCTGAGACATATCAACCAAGACTTAAAAAAAAATGGTCCTTAATATGCTCAAAGAGCTAAAGGAAAACATGGACAAATAACTAAAGGAAATCAGGACATAAATTGAATATCAATGGAGAAATCAAAATTATGAATAGGAACTAAACAGAGCTGAAGACCACAGTAACAAATTTAAAAATTCCCTAGAGGGGATCAACAGCAGATTGGAACTGGCAGAAGAAGGATTCAGAGAAGTTGAAGATAGGACAGTTGAAATCCTTCAGGCTTAGGAGCAGAAAGAGGAAGGAATGAAGGAAAATGAACAGAGCTTGAGGAACCCAGGGTACACCATCAGGACAACCAATATATACATTATGGGAGTCCCAGAAGGAGAAGAAAGAGAGAAAGGGGTAGAGAGCATGTTCAAATAAATAATGGATGAAACATCCCAATTTTAATGAAAGACATGAACATGCATATCCAAGATGCTCAACATGCTCCAAACAGGAGAAACACACCACACCTCAACCTTTTATAATTAGGCTGTCGAATGCCAAAGGTACAGAAAGAATTCTAAAAGCCACAAAAGAGAATCAACATGTCATGTGCAAGGGAGCCTCAATAAAGTTAAGTGCCAGTTTCTCATCAGAAACCAGGGAAGCAAGAAGGCAGTGGGAAGATATATTCAAAATGCTGAAAGCAAAAAATTGCCACCCAAGAATTCTATATCCAGCAAAATGGTCTTTCCAAAATGGGGGAGAGATTAAGACTTTCCCAGATAAATAAAAGCTGAGGGAGTTTTTCACCAGTATACCAGCCCTACAAGAGATACTGAAGAGAGTTCTGCAGGTTGAAAGGAAAGGACACTACACAATAGATTGAAGCTGCACAAAGAAGTAAACATATCTGGTAAGGGTAGCAACATGGGTGAATATAAATGCTAGTACTATTGTGGTTTTGGTTTGTAACTTCATGTTTTACTTCCTACAGGATCTAAAAGGCAAATGCACAAAATGTAATGATAAATCAGTGGTTTTGAGCTCATAATGTATAAACATGTAATTTGTTACGAGGTGAGGGGACTGAGGGCTATAGGAACATAGTTTATGCCTACTACTGAGGTTAAGTTGGTATCAAACTTAGTAACTACAAAGAAAATATTGGAGAATATGCAAGCTCATAGAGACAGAAATTAGAGTACAGGTTGCCAGGGTCAGGGAGCAGAGAGAATGGGGAGTTAATGCATAGTGAGTGTAGGGTTTCATTTGAGGATATGGGAAACTTTTAGTAATGGAATGTAGTAAGGATACCACAGCATTGTGAATGTGATTAATCCCACTGAATGATATGGACAGGTTGAGATGGGAAAGTTTATGTTAAGTTCCCACAATTTAAATAGAGAACAACTAAGGAGACAATAACAAATGAAATACGTAATCCTGGTTGGGAACTAGCATGGGCAGATAAAAGGCTCAAAGGGACATAATTAAGACATGAAAAAATTGGAGCATAGACTGTAAGCTTTATATCAGTGTCAAATTGCTTGAGCTTGATAACTGCATTTAAGGTGGTTACATAAGCAAATAGAATATCCTTATTCTTAGGAAATGTACATGACAGTATTAAGTGTTCAGGGAGTATGAAGTATACAGCTTACACTCAAGTGTGCATACATAGATAATAGAGAGATAGATGGAGAGGTAGAATGATAGGGCAAATGTGCCAGAAAGTTGGTGGATCTGGGTATCTGGGGGTTGGGTGGGTAGGGATGTGTTAGAGTTTCCTGTGTGGAATTTGTAATATAAAAAAAAAAAACAATTTATTGAAGTATATCATTCATACATGAACATACATTAACTATGAGTGTTCAGTAAACATCGTGAACTTACAAAACAAACATGCATAATATCTGTATTAGTCAGCCAAAGGGGTGCTGATGCAAAATACCAGAAATTGGTTGGTCTTTATAAAGGGTATTTATTTGGGGTAGAAGTCC
>PVKH010028277.1:0-12851 GCA_004027955.1 Chaetophractus vellerosus
CAGACCGCCTGAGAAGGCAAAGCCGCCATGCGGGGCAAAAAGCCGCCACGGGCAGGGCAAGCCGCCCGCGAACGGAGCAGAGCCGCCCACAAGCGGGGCAGGCCGCCTGCACGGTCGCCGCAATGGGAGGAGACAAAGCAGACACAGAAGAACGCAAAAAAAAGATGAACACAGCAAGAGCAAGCGGGGGTGGGGGGGGATATGAAAGAAACAAACAAACAAAAAGAAATACCCATACTCTACCCAGATTCACCCATTATTTACATTTTGCCTCATTTACTTTATCTCTTTTCTTCCTTTCTCCCTCCCCCCCATGTATATATATTTTACACACACATTTAGGCATATGCTTTTTTTTCTGAACCATTTGAGTTGGAGACTTTCACTATTGTAAACAGCAGTTAAGTGCACTGGCTGGAATTGATGTAAGATTTTGATAGGTGTTGCCAAATTGCTCTCTAAAAAAGCTGTAAGATTATGATACTCTTAACCAACATCTTAATCAACTTTTCAATATCTACCAGATGGAAGGTAGAAAATGGAATCTCGTTTTAATTTTAATTTGTGAGAATTGTGTTTACACAGGTTAATTGGCTGTTTGCATTTATATTTCTGTTAATTCCCTTTATATGCCCTGTGCCTTCTTTTGGGTTCACCCTGTTCGCCGTGAGAGGCTTTATGAATGAATGTGCATGCCGTCGTTGCCCAGGGCACAGCCGGCTTCCTCCGGGTTGTTTGACTTTCAGTGTGCTGCTTCTAAAGGGAAGTGCCCTCTGACTTTTGAAACAAGGTCACTGACTTGTAATTCTCCACCAGCTGCCCTCATCCTGGCTGCTACTCAGTAGACCCATGGGTCCCTGGCCAGGGTTGAAATGAATGGGCAGCCTGGTCTCTGCCTTAGAGTTTTACAATAATTTTATGGTAAAACCTCAAATTAATTTGCATTAATTTTATGGATCCTTCTCAATTTTTGATATACCAACATGTATTTCATTGATTTAGAGTTTCGTAATGTATAGCTTAAAAGGAATTTGCATTCCTTAGGTCAGATGTCTGAAAATAATATTTCTAACTATAGTTCCTGCTCCTTTGAACTTTGACTAGTACAAGGGGGAAAAATCACATTCTCAGATTAAATTCCTTTTAATGTTTGCTCTCGGTGCTGCCTAACACCTGTGATAAATACAGCCTTGTCTCCCGTATTGACGTTTCTATTGCCGTTGCCTGCAGCACAACACCAGTCTTCTAACTCATTTCTCTATTGACATCGTGTGTCCTAAGGACAAGAGCATGCTGGATGTGCATTTCTGAGTGGGCTGGTTTCTTTGTGGCCTTTGTTCAGTCTTAAGTTTCTCCAACATGCTTCTTCCTTTTCCAGTCAGTCCTTGTTTGATAGGTGAGGAGACTGAGCCTAAAAGAGAAAGGGGTCTGCTAAGTCACGTGGCACAGTAGGTGGGAGAACACGGTGCCCATTAGCCCCGTCTCCTGCCTTCTGTTGAGCTCTTCCCACGGTGCCACACTCCTTACTCGTCTGTTCACTTTCTGTTTCCGCATCTCAGGTGGGTCCTCATTTTTCCATAGTCCTGTCTTCTGGGGCCAGGCACTGCATCGATCCTCTCCTAGCTCGATGCCACCTTTTACAATCACGTTAATCATGAATGAAGAAAGGCTAGTTAAACAAGACAGGAACCTCCTGACAGATACTGGGGAGTCCAGTTCTCTGTGGCTTTTGCTTTGGCTGAAGAAGTCTTAACTCCAGTGTGCCTGGATTGGACGGATGAGAGTAGATTCCACAGAAGAGTCCCTGGAAAAATACAGCTTAATAGGGAAGATCCAGAACTGATGGAAGAGTTTGATAAAGAAAACTTCAGATAGTAGAATGGGAAGATATGGTAGCAAATAGTTTAATCTTCTCCACTCAAATCTCCCACGCGGTCTAGTCCAAGTGTTTATACGCAGTAACTGCTTAATTGATGTTCGTGTGGGAATGAATGAGATGAATGGGTTGTCAAAGGAATTTCTGTCTCTTGTACTTCCATCCTTAGTGTTTGTCTTCTAAAAAGAATAAGTGAAAAAGAAACTTGAGAAGGTTGTTGGGAGTAGAGGGAAGAAATTACCAAGGAAAGTGAGAGTCAGGGCAGGTTTCAAGCCTGCATGTAAATGTGGAATGATGATAGGAGAGTCTTCAGCTGGGAAAAGTGAAGAAAACACCTGTAGATTTGTGATAGGGAACACTTTTTAAAAATACTAATGAGTAATTTTGCTTTGTATGATGACACCTAGGAAGCAACTTCATAGGGGCCCCTCCCCCAGATTCACGCACTCCCAGAATTCGGTGTCCCCAGAAGGGAGCCTTCCCAGTCTCAGGCTCTAGTCATTTTGAGACCTGCAATCACTTTGGCTTCAGGCTTTCTTCGGTCTCCATATTCATGCATTTCCTCATTGTCCCCTCCAGCTGCAACCTCTGGTGAAGCCCTCAGCCTTGGCTGTGAGGTATTCCCAGTGGAACTGGTTTCCTCCCCCTTCTGTTCTGCTTCCGTGTCTTCATCAAATTCCCCTGTGTTCTCGACCCTCTTAGTAAGGATTTCCCATGCCTTCTTGCCTTCGCTGGAACGGAGGGTGCCCATTTCACAGGAAGGTCTCTTCCTGTTTCCAGGCACTCTTCCAGGCCCATTTGAAGACTGTCACCCTCCTTGTTACTGTTTAACTGACCAAACTCCTGGTCATAGATCAGCATTCCTCCCAGGTTTGGGCTTTTGAACCACAGCCCTCATTCCTACCCAACTCATTTTTCCACCCCTGATGCTCTCCTCTCTCATCCCAGTATCAGCTGTGGCTACAGGCACCAAGAACCCACGTGGGCCAGGATAGCACCCCATCCAGGGCCCATCCCCGCAGCCAGTCCTGGAGGGGCACGCCCAGGTTCCTGGTGAAGAAACCCAGCCTGAAAGATGTTACGTAATTGGTCCCAGACCACGCGCCTTACTCTCAGAGCTAGAATTTAGACCCAGTTCTGACCAAAGTCCCATCCGCGGCTCTTTCCTCTCCCCACAACAAAGCAGAAGTCCCTGCCTGCCTCGGACCAGAACCCCCAGGCTCTGGTGTTCTCCCTCCTGCCTCTTGGTTAGCCAGCGTCCTGCTTCTTCAGCCTCCACGGTTTCCATGGTTTCCTTAACTCCCTCAAGTTTCTACTTTTTTAAAAACCTTGCTTCCATGCTGACTCTCTCTTCCTTCTCAGGCCACACACATTTAGAGAATTTAGTCCACAGCTGCCAGCTCTTCTACCTTTGCGGCCAGCCCTCGGTCTGGCCCCTCCTCTTGCTCTGCAGATACTGTCGGTGCTGTGGACCACTGGTCCCCAACCAGTTACCGAATCCAGCACCAGATGTGCCCGTCTTCAACAGAACAGGTTGCTCTCAGTCCCGGGCACCACGAGTCACCACTTCCTCGTTGTTAAATTCTTGTTTCTGGAACACTAATCTCTCCTCATCTGCCTTTGCCTCTCCACTGTGTCTTTGAAGCCCCTGAAGGGACTCCCACTCACAGAAGGATGTTTTTACATGCATTGGGCAGCTGCTGGGGCCAGGGGCCATCTGCTTGGGGTTCCAGCTGCCCCAGGCCACCTGCCCTCTGTCCTGAGCACAGACCTGGGTCCCTGTTCTGTGTCCCTGCTGTGTTTGCACCTATTTCTCCAGTGTACGAGGGTAAGAACCAAAGCTCTTTCACCCTGGTCTTTTCCCTACCTGCCACGTAGTAGGTAGAATGGATGAGAGTGGGAACGGAGGTAGCTCGAATGGTTGAGCGCCTGTGTCTCATATGCGAGGTCCCAGTTTCCATCCCTGATACCGCCTAAAAACAAATGAAAAACCACCTCCCATTGGGGAGTGGATATAGCTCAGTGGCTGAGCGCCTGCTTCCAATGTGCAAGGTCCTGGGTTCCATTCCTGGTCCCTCCTTAAAAAACGTGGATGAAAGCATTTCCTTCATTTTATCATTCATTTTAATGTAAGCCTTTTCATCATTACTGTTTTGTAGAAAATTTAATACTGTATTCTGTTTCATCTGGACAAAATTTAGCTAAACTTTTCATTTAATTTCAAATTAAATTACAAAGAACACCCCCATTGACTGTAAAATGTGTATACCGCTTGCCGTTCTCTGGGCGCTAAACAGAGACGGTTTCTCTTCACCTTCGCACAAGGAGTCTGTGGTCCTGGAAGAGCCCTTGGCTCACTTCCCCTTTCTCCCTTCTGATGGCTTTGGCCTCTGTATCTGGAATCTCCTGTTTTGATTCATTTCACTTGGCTTCAGGCAGTTGTTGGCTCCCGGTTGACTGTTTTTCTTGACTTCTAAGTTCCTGAACCAGTTTTAAAACAGTTTTTAGACTTCGCTTTCCGATTCTGATTTGAAGGTGTTCCCTGACAATCCAGGCGCCTCTACTTGGGGGAGTCTCTGGACACGCCATGCCCCTTTGTCATTCATTTATTATACATTGCCTGTGTGCCAGGCTCTGCTAGATGCTGAGAATTCAGCAATAAAACACAGCCTCTGACTCCTAGAGGCTCCTACCAGCGTAGGAGAGAAGTGCGAGAAAGAGCAGAGGTTCATTTGACACTGGTATTGTAGTTGACAGAAAGTCACCGCAGTGAGTAAATCTGCCTCCAGGCCAGAGTCAAGGATGAGATGGTCCAGAATGTACCACACGTTCCCATTACCAGATCAGAGACCGAGCCGCAGGGTTTGAAAAGTAAGCCCTGGGCTTACAGGCAACATTCTTTAAGGCAAGGGCAGTGTTCCAGACTATTGACAAGGAGATTGTAATAAACTAATCCCTCTTCACAACTGCTCATGCAGGAGAGATGACGTCCAATAAGATAACATATCTCTATAAAAAAGTTAATTATCTTAATATAGTAAACACCCATCTCCCTACTGCAAAGGATCCACCCGGCCATGCAGAATATGAAATATTAAGAAAACATTTTAAATTTTAACCTCCTAGTAACACAGCAACATACTCCCTCCCATATACCCCCACCTCCCCTACCCTGTACAACAGGAACTTAAACTACAAAGAGAAATCAGAGAGGACAGTGATTGAGGTAAATGGGCAGAAAGGGGGTGATTTTAAGGCATATTTGAGAACTTAGAATGTTCTCTTAAAAATCTGTTTTAAACTTTTAAGCACAAACAGCTCTTTTTTTTCCCCACCCCCCACATCAATATTTCTTCCATTGCTAGAATCACAATAAGTCTATAATAGAATACCAGTAAGTCTACTTTAGTCCATAGCTCATTCCTCAATCACAAGAATTCTGGAATGGTGATGTCCACTCCACCTCTAATTGAGAGGGGGCTGTGATCCCATAGGGCCGGTGGATGGGACTATCTTGCTTGCAGTTGTAGACTCTCTCGGTTCCTTGGTATGGTGGTTGTCTATCATCACCTCCATGTTAGTTGTCCTGAGTCAGACCAATGAACTGGAGAGTAGGTGTTGCAACTCCATGGAGATTCAGGGCCCAGCTGGCACATGGACAGCCCAAAGATTTAAGTCTCTTAGACAAACACCTACAACTCTAGTACTAATTATAGGTTCAAATAGAAGGACAGAAGAGCCATTTATAGGGAAACCACAACTGAGTCCAACTCTGATACCATGGGGAGCATAAATTCCAAAGTAGGACCCTCTGGCAAGGCACCAAACTCCTGAGCTACCTGCCTTGACTATAGTATCTAGATATTGCTATTTGGAGTAGTATCTACTTTGGCAGTCAAAGAGATCCTACTGAGATATGCATAAGCAAAACCTCTGGAATGACCTCCTGACTCACTTTGAAGTCTCTTAGCCATATAAACTCGTTTGTCTTTACCTTTTCCCCCTTTTGGTCAAGGTCTTTTTCCAGTTGCATTGCTAACAAACAACTCTTAAACGATGAAGCCAGGAGGGTAGACCAGATGTTATCATAAACCTGATTATAAAGTATCGTCTTCCCCAAATGGGAGGGGACAGGGAGAAACCGCTTCATGTATGGTGAATGACTGACAAACCCATTTGTCTTTAAGAGCAAATACATAGTTCAAAAAAGATAAGTTGGAGCAAAAATTATTTGGAGAGGTCAAGAGACCACACATGCCCATTGCACCCTGAAGTGGACCCCCTCCAGTCGTCATAGGTCACTGCAGTAAAAGCACAGGATTTAAAAATTGCTAAGCACCTAGACTCTTGATAGTATGTCCTTGGACCCTAGTTTGTAAAACAGTCACTCAGACTAATGCTAGATGTCTGCTTAGATGTTTGCATTAGGAAATATTCCATTTCAGTCTAGTTGCTTAGCCTTCTAGCTCTGCAGGTCAAGCTACTTAGTGAAAATGCAGAATCAAAATGGCCCAAGGGTAGCTTTGGATGATTGTCCTTTGCTGTAGTCCAGCATTGCCTGACTTCATGGGGCTCATTTGTGGTGTGTCCTATGTGGATGGCACTCCTTGGAGTTGTGGTGGGTGGGTCTCCAGGGCTCCAGGACCTGTTTTCTTAGGCATAAAACCTTCTGTTGCTTTTAAGAGCCACTTGAAAGACAACGCCTGGCCTGTAAACTTACCAGTGTCTTTCCTCTGTCCCTCCCCTCCATCCATAAGAAGTGAAACTAATTCTGATCAGGACAACCTGTTGCCCATACCTTGTATAAATCCTCCAACCAGCAGCTTTTTAAACACACATACAGATACTGTTTAGCTCTTGAATTAACACTGAGACACTTACTGACCGGAGGTCAGCTTTCAGAACACAACCACATTCCAAACTGTCCAGATGCTCTGTCTTTAGGGAGTTCTGCTCATATGATTCATCCACCAAGGTTTCTGTGTTTAGGCCAGACATGGGTTTTAAAACTTTCCATGCTTGTGTTCAGGAGCGTTCAAGCATGCATGAGTAGTTCCTCTTGGCTCCAGGTCATGAGACCGTGCCCTTGGTGTTTCATTTGAAAATGTTTGTTGTTCCAGGAGAATGGGAGCAAGCTTTAAAACATGGTACCCGTCAGGAAAGGAAGGGGAGCAGATGTGCTAGAGGGGGAGAAGATATGCTGGTCATGCCATTACTTGTGTCCTTGGTAAACTCGTTGAAGAAATCAATTTTGTCATGAAAAATTTAAGAACCAATTCAGAATGAGCTTTGTCATCTTAAAATT
The DNA here is from genome assembly GCA_004027955.1 of Chaetophractus vellerosus. Lineage (NCBI taxonomy): Eukaryota > Metazoa > Chordata > Mammalia > Cingulata > Chlamyphoridae > Chaetophractus > Chaetophractus vellerosus. The sequence continues at coordinate 7,182 of PVKH010028277.1, forward strand.
AACTGTTGACCCCTTCCATCCGGGGTGTGGGAGAGGGTCTTTCCCATTTCATCAGAAACCACAGGGCCATCCTCAACATCCGAGCTGGCTCAGGCCCACTTCATGCCTCTTCAGAGTGGACCTTGCAGCTATGTTTTCCCAGCCTCGCTCCATTGCCACTGCCCCAGTCCAAGCAACCATCTTGCTCTGTTGCCTTTTTAAAATCTTGGTTTCATTTTGTCATCTGAAGGATCTTTTATAGATGTACATATATCACATGACTGTCCTGCGCACGTCTCCTTCTTAACTTTCTGTGGTCCACAGACCCTGCTGGTTCCTCCTCGCTTACTCTGTGTCACATGTACTCGGCTCCCTCCCGTTTCCAGAATTCACCTAGACCTCCCTCAGGGCTCTGTACTGTGGTAATTCCTTATCCTCTTGGTCTCCGTTCACATGGACCTTCATCGTGGAAGCCCTCCTAGAACCTTCCCCCACCATCTAAAGTAAAGTAGACTGTCTGTTTTACTTGAAAGCACTGGTCCACAGTCCTAGCTGCATACGTAGTGAGTTTACTTATTCATCTTAGCTTCCTGGGGTCAGACCCCACATATATATTTATATTTATTAATTATTGCGTATATATTTAGCTTGGAACACTGCCAGGCATATGGTTATTGCACACTCTGGGTTGTTAAGTGGTCGTCCTGATTTTCTTGTCTTTCTCTTCCTCCCAGATTAGGTTCTCTGAGGGCAAGCCAGACGTTCTTGGCCAGAGGAAGATGCTCCTTAATAGGTGAACAAATAAATGAACGAATGCCTTGCCCCCACTTAACTTTATACTGGCTGCTCTCTCCCCTCACTCCCACTTACTTATTAAGCACCCAGCCAACTCTGGGCCAGGTATCATGATGTCAGCTGACACATGTGAATGAAGGGCTCGTCTGTCTTCAACCCTCCGGCATCTTGTAGGGGGAAGCCAAGTATACAAGAAGCCCCTCACAGGGACAGGGTATGATGCCTCCAAGCTACTCAGGATGCTCTGGGAAAAGAGCGCATCTGGTTGGGATCTACAAAACTTTCACGAAGAGGGAGGATTCTTGGCAGGCCTGGAAGGATCGTGGGGTTTCAGTGGTGATATTAGGAGAGATGTTCCGGGTAGAATGGCAAGAGCAAACGCCCAAAACCACGGAGCGGTTCTGCTGATATATACACCTACTAGGCCTTACTGGAAAAAGGATGTAAGTCAGTTTACAGTTTGCAACTACGGAATTTTTCTTTCCCAAGTAAAACCATCAAGGCAAATGGAAACTAAAACCTGATGAAGCCAAGTGAAGGATTGAATGAACAAAATACATACCAGAGGTTGAGAACTGCAGGCGGGCCGCAGATTTGCCTTCCTGCTGTCCAGGAGCAGATGGATCTCATGTGTACACACAGTGCACAGTAGTTGCTCAGAAAAGGTATAACCATACACAGTGGTAAGGCCTGACAGAAGATTGTCCCTGCATCCTCACCAAGAAACTTTGGCCTGGTTTTGTGAACAATGTGTATTCCCAGCACCTCCTTCATTTTTTGTCCGTGGCTGGTGTCATACCCCATTCCAGGGAAAAATGATAGCTCAGGGCCACAGAAGTTCCATGTCAGAGAGTATGGTATTCCTAAAAACCCACCTCAGCCATCAGTGACATCTCAGGAAAGAATCCATTACTTTTTTTTTTCATTAAGAAGTTTTATTGACATATATTCACATACTGTATGATCTATCCAAAGTGTTTAATCAATGGCTTTTAGTGTAAACATAATGTTCTGCATTTATCACCACAAAACATTTTAGAACCATTTCATTACTCCAAAAAGAAAAACTACACATTCCTTAGCATGCCTTCCCAAGCCCTACATAGCCACTAGTCTAATTTCATCTTTATAAATTGATTTATATTTACATTTTATATTAAATGGAATCATACAATATGTGACACAGTATATTGGATTCATAGGAGCACAGTCATTCAGTATTTGTCCTTTGGTGTCTGGCTTGCTTCACTCAACATAATGTCCTCCAGGTTCATCCATGTTGTCATATGCTTTACGATTTCATTTCTTACAGCTGCATAATACTGCATCATGTGAATACGCCACAGTTTGTTTATCCATTCATTGGGTGACGGACACCTGGGTTGTCTCCAGCTATTGGCAATCATGAAGAACATCGGTGTGTAGATATCTGTTTGTGTCTCTGCTCTCACTTCTTCTGAGTATATACCCAGTAGTGGTGTTGCTGGGTCACATGGCAAGTCTATATTCAACTTCTTGAGGAACTGTCAGCCAGTCCTCCACAGTGGCTGTAACATTCTGCATTCCCACCGTCAGTGAATAGGTGTTACTGTATCTCCTCATCCTCTCCAACACTCACTGACTTTTTAAAAGTGGCCATTCTGATAGGTGTGAAATGATATCCATTGTAGTTTTGATTTGCATTTCCCTGACCATTAGTGATGTTGAACATTTTTTCATGTGTTTTTTTGCCATTTGTATTTCTTCTTTGGACAAATGTCTATTCAAGACTTTTTTTCATTTTTTAATTGGGTAATCTGTCTTTTATTGTTGAGTTGTAATATCTCTTTATATGTCATGGATGTTAAACCCTTATCGGACATGTGATTTCCAAATATTATATCCCATTGAGTCAGCTGCCTTTTCACCTTTTGACAAAGTCCTTTGAGGTGCAAGTTTTTGATTTTGAGGAGGTCAGATTTTTCTTTTGTTGCATGTGCTTTGGTCTAAGGTCAAAGAAATCACCACTCATCACAAGGTCTATAAGATGTTTCTCTACATTTTCTTCTAGTAGTTTTATGGTTGTCACTTTTATATTTAGGCCTTTGGTATATTTTGAGTTGATTCTTGTATAGGAAGTGATATCGGGGTTCTCTTTCATTCTTTTGGTCATGATATCCATTTCTACCAGCACTATTTGTAGAAGAGTCTGTTTTGTCCCGTTAACATGGACTTGGTAGGTTTGTCAAAAACCAGTTGACCGTAGAGGTGAGAGTTTATTTCTGGACTCACAGTTCTATTACACTGATCGATGTGTCTATCTTTATGCCAGTACCATGCTGTTTTGACCACTGTAGTTTTGTAATGTTTCAAGGTCAGGCAGTGAAATTTCTCCCATGTCGCTCTTCTTTTTTTAAATGCCTTTGGCTATTCGGGCGCACTTTCCCTTCCAAATAAATTTAGTAATTGCCTTTTCTATTTCGGTAAAGGAGGCCCTTGGATTTTGAAGGGTATTGCACCTTCAAAAATCTATAATTTGGTTTGGGTAGGGTTGACATCCTCACAATATTTAGTCTTCTGGTCCATGAACATGGAATGTCTTTCCATTTGTTTAGATATTCATCCATTTCTTTTAGCTTTGTTTTTTTTGTTGTTGTTGTTGTTTTGTTTTTTTTGTTACATATGTCCCCCCACTTCTGCTTGCTCTTGCTGTGTTCATTTCTCTGCTTTCTTCTGTGTCTGCTCTGTCTTCCCCCATTGCAGCGAAGCACCGAGTCAGGTTACCGCGCAGGCGGCTCTGCTCTGTTCGCAGGTGGCTCTGCTTCCGTTCACGGGCGGATCTGCTCCATTTGCGGGCGACTTGCCCTGCCCATGGTGGCTTTGCCCTGCCCGTGGCGGCTTTTTTTGCCCTGCCGACGGCGGCTCTGCCCCACCCACGGCGGCTCTGCCCCACCCACGGCGGCTTGCCCTTCTCAAGGCGGTCTGCCCACCCAGAGAGGCCCCCGGGAACCGAACCTGGGGCCTTCCATGTGGTGAACCAGCGCCCTATCCACTGGGCTACGGCCAGCCCCCTAGCTTTGTTTTATAGTCTTCTGCATATAGGTCTTTACTTCTTTGGTTAAATTGATTCTTTTATTGATCTTCTCAAAGAACCAGCTTTTGGTTTTGTTGATTTTCTCAATTCTCTTTTTTCAATTTCATTTATTTCTGCTTTAATCTTTATTATTTCTTTCCTTCTGCTTGCTTTGGGATTTGGCTGTTCTTTTTCTAGTTTCTTCAGTTGTTCAGTTAGATCTTTGATTTTGCGTCTTCATTTTTAATATGGGCATTAGGGCTATAAATTTCCCTCGCAAGACTGCCTTCGCTGTATCCCCTAAGTTTTGGTAAGTTGTGTTCCCATTTTCATTTGTCTCAATATATTTACTCATTTCTTTTGCAGTTTCTTCTTTGACCCACTCATTATTTAGAAGTGTGTTATTCTTTTTATTTTAGTCTCGAGGGCTTCCTTTAATATTTCCTGCCAAGTGGATTCTTTTTTAGGAACTGTCTTGATTTCTGTTTGTTTGTAAATATTTTATACTTCATATTTGAAGGACAGTTTTGACGGATAAATAATTCTCACCTGGCATTTGTTATCTTTCAGGATCCTAATTATATCATACCACACTGTCTTCTCACCTCTGTCTGTGGTTTCTGATGGGAAATCCGCACTAAGTCTTACTGGGCATCCCTTGTATGTGATGGCTTGCTTCTTCCTTGCTGTTCTCAGAATCTTTATCTTTGATGTTTGAAATTCTGAGTAGTATGTGTGTTGGAGTAGGTCTGTTCACATTCATTCCGATAGTGGAACTCTGTGCTTCTTGGACATGGAAGTTCTTTTCTTTCTTGAGAGTTGGGAGATTTTCAACTCTTATTTTCCCAAATCCTCTTTCTGCTCCTTTTCCCTTCTCTTCTGGAATTCCCATGACATGTATGTTGTTGTGTTTCATGTTATCATTCAACTCCTTGAGCCCCCGCTCATTTTTTTCTACTCTTTTCTCTCTTCAGTTTCAGCTGTTCTGTCTTCAGTATCACTTATTCTTTCTTCTGTCAATTAAAGTCTCCTTTTGTATGCCTAAATGTGTTTTTGATATCGCCTATTGTGTCTTTCATTCCCATGAGCTCTGTTACTTTTCTGTTCAGGTTTTGAAATTCATCTTTGTGCTTGCTGAATGTCTTCTTGATGTCATTTATCTCTTTAGCCATATTGTCTTTCAGCTCATTAATTTGATTTTGGAAATTTGTGTGCATTTCATTAATTAGTTGTCTCAAATCCTGCATCCCTCCTGGGGTGTTGATACATTCCTTTTCTTGGGCCATGTCTTCCATTTTCTTAATATGGCTCGTAATTTTTTGCTGATGTCTAAGCATCTGATTAGGATGGTGAGATTACTCAGATGCTCAATTTCTCTCTCTTTTGTAGGGATTTAGTGGCAGGTATGTTACTGCTGTTCTTTGATTCTTGGTTCAGCCTGGGTCTTTAAGATTGTCTCTGTTGCTTAAAACTGGGCTGTGGACCCAGTAATGGGTTTCAAACACGCTTCCTAGGGCCTTGGGTGGTGAGGCTATAAAGGCCAGACAAAGCCTCTCTCACTTATTTACTCTTAATTTCTTCACCTGCACTTCTTTGGTCTGCCAGCAGATTGTGCTCTTTGACAGCCCTCCTCAGTTCAATGCCTCGTTGGCTGTGTTTGCTGCAACTGGACTGTATCGATGTGGTAGAATTTCCTGCCTGGAGGCTAAGAGCCTAGTAATTAAAACTTTCTCAGAGGCAGTTCTCCAACCTTTGATGGCAGCTGCTTCCCTTTTACCTTGTAGGAAATAATTCCACTCCCCTCTGTGTCCTCAACAACCAGTCCTGGTCAGTAGAGAGGGAGA
>PVKH010028278.1:0-12878 GCA_004027955.1 Chaetophractus vellerosus
TACATAAACTCCAATACTGATAAAATGAATACATTCCAATTTGTGCCTTAGCTCAAAAGAGAAGGAAAAAAACCACTTTAATACATATTAATTACAAAATCTAAATTATACTTTTCAATATTAAGCAAACATGCTGAATGCTCAATACCTGCATGTTGTCTTGTACGTTTTCTAGGGATTTTACAGGTGGTTATTTAATATTGTAAATTCTATGAAGTTGGTAACCAGATTTTTCCCCCTTATATATTGAACTCACTCTTTTTTTTTTTTTTTAATTATATATCCGCCCCTTTCTTCTTGTTCTTGCTGGGTTGAACTCACTCTTATTCCCCTTCAGTAAGAGCTTAGAACAGTGCTTAGCTCCCAATGTATGAACACCAAACAAGATCAAGAGAGAATAAGTAACAGTGTACTTTTCATAGGAAAAAAGTCAAAGAAAAGAATGACAAAGGGCAGGGGCGGGAAGTGTTAAGTTTGAAAATGACAGGCAAAGAATAAAAAAACAGAAAGTAAAAAACATAAATCAGATAAAATAACTAGCACTAGATGCAACAACAAAATGAGGTAAAGATTTTCCTTCTTATTAGGAAAAGGGAAAAAAAGGATAAGATTATATTCTATTTTTCCCCATTCCACCAATGTTTAAACTGAATTTGGTAGTAACCCAAGACTAATCTAACCTAATTATGTCTAATTTGGAGTTACTTCTGGCCCTTGATAACTACAGTAATAAATGAGCATCTATGATTCTTATCAACAAGCAACTTACAAATTTGGGTTCTCTCAACATTTTATGTATAGCTAGTTTATACATGTTACAAGAATATAGCCACGTGAAGTAACAGGACTTAAAAAAATTCTGATTGGTTTTCTCAAAACAGCGAAGAGAAGAAAAAACAATTTACTTATTATATAAGGAAATGACTTTAATCAGGATGGGACAGAAGCAATGAATCAATAAATGTAAAGTTTATCTTATAGAAGAAGTCCTCAACTAGAACTACCTAATCATCTCCCTCCTCAGGACTTCTGATAATGGGGGTAGAAGAGACACAGACATTTTTTTAGTTATCACAATGACTGAGAAATACTATTAGCATTTAATGGTGGTTATCCATAGCTTCCTGCAATGTTGGGACAATCCTATATTATAAGGATCTGTACTACTCAAAATGCCAATAACACCCTCATTGAGAACTATTGAATATATTAATCATCTACTGCTTTTGAAGGAATTAAGGTCAACTTTCTCAGGGAAAAAACAAAAGTTTTTCAAGAAGTCAAAAACAGTGCAAAATAACCACAGATATTATAAGCTATTATTTTATTAACCTACTGTATAAATATAGAAATAGTTATAGGTCATATTGGGTTTTTTTTTCTTTCTTTCGTTTAAAGACTCATTTTTAAATGAATTCTATTTTATCAGGTTAACTTGAAAAGAAAAATCACTTTGGGGACCCAAGAAGCCAAGAAACAGGACAGTCAAAGCTGCCTTTGTTAAAATTTTAAGATCCTAGTAAATCAGGTGATCAATTACTCTTAAAAAAGAACATTAAAAAAACAGACAGCAAAAGGATGGTTTGGAAGAAATGGATAGATCCATGGCTAAAAATTAAGAAATGAACTCTACCCCACCTGTGACTCTCAGTTTTGAACCAGGTAAATCCCAATCCCTTTCGTTCACCAAAAAGTTCTTATAAAAATTTTTTTAAATGAATAACTTTTATTTTACATTACTTCAAATTTTAACCCAAATATTTGAGTATATCTGCTCATGTTAAGTGTTGATGTCAACTATACATACCATTTAAACAGCAAAGTCTTGGCTATGTCCATTTTTCCTTGTTTATACTCTGTTATTGCCAGAGCTGTCAAGATATGGGCTTTATCTTGCTCTGATTCAACAATAGACAAGGCTCTCTCATAGGCTGTTATAGAAAATACAAAACAATATAAAAGCAATCTTGACTGACAAACTTTTGTGGAACTTTTCTTTTTTTAAACAAATTTTTCAAAAAGGTATAAATCAAGTATTTTATTGTTTTCAAGGGGATAGAATAAAGACATATAATAATCTAATTGGTTTAACTATTACAAGGTGATTCTGGGGATATCATTAAGATATGACATTTGTCAAATTTTACCTTTCAGAACCTACAGGGAGATATGAGTCACTATCTTCAAAATAGCCAGCTTAGGCCAGAAGTGGAGGCCTGCAGCCTCTGAGATATGACCAAAATTCCCATGTACAAAACCCATTATGCAGTATAGATGCTTCCAATGAGCTGCACACACAAGAGCTGGGCCCATATGTGAAAAATGCACTAAATTAGCAATTTTTTTTTTTTTTTGAGAAACCAAAATCTACCATTACTAACAATGGTTGAAGTCTTCATTTATTGGAAATTTACATTTAAGCAGTGTAGGATGGTAAAGACCTGCTTTCAGGGCTAACTCAGGTATCTACCATAAGTGATCCTGCCCTTCAGTTTCCTCATCTTTATAATGAAGATAATACTCAGCTCATAGCACTGCTATAAGGACTAGTCATCACAATATATTCATTGAGGTAACAGGATATCTTTCCTGATTCCTAGTCAGTTTTTAATAAACATTGCAATCCCCAAACCCCCATCTCAATATAACATCTTTCTGCATGTAAGCTCATCATGAATAAATTCTACCCAGATCTAGAAAAGTAATACATGTCCTTTTAGCTTCAAGCAATATACTTACTTTTGCTGCTCTCTTTATATAGACCTTTCATAAATAAAGCCAATGCAAGACCTATGATGTCCTCCAACTCTTCAAGGGGTGTTGACTTAAAAGCCTGGATAGCTTTATCATACTCACCAATGGAACTAAGAAGCAAAACATGACTTTTAATTTCAAAAATAATTTGGTTCACATTATCAAAACATAGAGATATTATAATACTAAGGATCTATTAATAACTTAACCTATACTTCCTTTTTTACAGTGGCAACTCAGTAAACTATAATCTAATAGTGTTCAAGCTATAGAAAAGACATGAAATTAAAATAGAAGGTATATCACCTATTTCAAATAGGATGTACTAGAGGGATTTAACTTCACACTTTGCTTCTTCTAAATTACATGTGAAAATGATTAGTTTTGCAAAATTATGAAGTGTCTTTTTTTTAAACAAACTTTAATTAAAATCCCATTATAAAAATAATTTCTAGTTGATTTTTAAACAAAACTATTTTTTAAAAACTTAATATATCCTTTAAATATTACCCTATCTATGGTTCTAGCATCCTCGACAAGCTTAGCAAGTCACAAAATACCTAGTCAATCTTTGAAGGGGATCTAGACATAATAAAATTCCAAAAGCAAAACTGTATTCAAGCATTTCTGTGATTAGTAGGAAGAAAAATAGAAATTATCATAAATGATACTGAAGTACAATACTTACTAATAACAGAAAATAACTTGTTTTGAATGAAAAGAAGTTATATAAGCTTGGTTGCCATCACTTGGAACAGAAACACTGCATCTTTGAAATGCTTATTTCCAGTATCCATCACTGTAATCCAAATCTGTTTCTATTTTTAATGTGTTACTGGAAATCCTTTCAAATAACCTTTTTAATCTTGAGAATGTAGATGGGGCTAAAAATATAGATAACCTTTTACATTTAAAATTAGTTTTATAAAAATGATAGGATTTATAAAATCAATAAATTAATTTTGAGAAATATTAAGGAAAGAGAGCTACCTTATATTGTTTATACATACATATATACATATATATTAAAAATATTTGTTTTTAATGACTATCATCTTCAAAGATGTGATTACTTTTGGGGGAAAAAGAATGGGACTACAGATGGTTACAAGGGGTTTCAACTTTATCTGAAACTTTTTCTTTGAAAAAGAAGTCTGAAGCAAATTGCAAAACTGTTAAGGTCTGTTAATATTTGAGTGGTAAATCAGTATTCATTAAATTATACTCTATATTTTATTACTTATCACATGTTCACATATTTGAAATATTTCATAATAAAAGCAAAATAAATTTTAAAAACAGATGACTTGTTTTCAGTGGAAGGTATAAATTTTTTTCTAAAGTATTTATATACATGAAATGAAACATTAAAACTAAAGAGTACAGATACTTTTCCCTTATAATTTCTTACAACATATCTAGCCTCTACTTCAACAGAATCGTGAATTGACAGAGCTCTATCAACTCCTAAATACAATGTATAAAAGAATTGAAAAGAGAGACATTCAGAACAGTAAAATTTTCTGCCTATGAATATAATTTAATTGCACAGTTACAAAAGGAAAGAACTGGCTGTTTCATATATCAACTATGAAGCTCCTTAAAAGATCTACGTAGGCATTAATCCTCAAACATCAAACTATAGTGCTAATAATGTGTTTCACACTGAACCATTCAATTTGGAGGTAGCTCTCAACTTTAGGAACTCTTCCTTAACTTCCTCTCTCATATCACTTCCTCTCTCATATCACTTCTATTCTCTGCTGTAGGTCTACCCACTAAAATAATTGGCTTTTAAACTTTTTTTTCCCCATCTTTTTTGGAGTCAGATGTCTGAGAATTTGAAGAAAGATATATCACTCTCTCTACCCTCCAAAATGCATACACACAAAAAATTTTGTGTACAATTCCACAGGAGTTCCTGGACCCCTCACATTATCCCAGTTTAAGAATAGCCGCAAAACAGAATAAATACAATTCCTCTACTAATTAACTAGGCTTCTGCTATTAGAGTCAGCACCTGCTTCTCTTCCAAATATTCCCTTGACCAGTCCACAAACCATCAGTTCTAAACCTGCGATTTACAAAGCACACTGACATTAGTTAGGTATTGTTAGAGGTACAGTAAACTGTTACCACTGCCTGGTATTATGGGTATTAGTATCCTGGAGGAATGTCATCATCCTACTCATCTACATGTCCCTCTACTATAGAAACTGATCACAATCTCATCAATCCCATATTTATCACTAGAAAAACCCAACAGAATTAATGGGGAAAAAAGGCTTACCATAATAATCTGCCATAGTTTCTCATTGTAACATTATATGTATCTTGGTCTTCTGCAGTCTGTAACAATAACACTGCCCTGAAAAAAAGGACAGGTATTTTAAGTTATCTATGTCCTATTGCATTTTTTTAATCTTCCTCTTTAGCTGAATCTATGTTTTTTTCCCTCTTCATTGAAGTCTACTAATTCTTTACTACTAGTTACATGTGCTTATTCATATTTTATTAAGTTGGCACCACAAAAACACTTAAATATATTTAGATTTTAGATCATGAAGAAAATAACTTTAATAAAATAGCCTCTTGGTAATTCAAATCATTTATCATATTTGAGTTCTAAATATTCCAAAACTTTCCATCTAAAGATGTGAAACTACTGTGTCTCTGTGTTTTGATATATAAGTAAATGGAAAACACTCTTTAATATATTTATATACTAGTAGTTTGGGTTATGAAGCCAGAAAATTGAGTGTTTTCCTATGCCCCTGCCTCTTTCATAAAGAAAAATATTTAAGCAGTATGGGGCTTAGAGAAGGGGAAAAAAGCATAGGAGTCCCTACAAAAAAGCCCATTTTTCCTTTCCTTGCTCAGTCCCCTTTAGGCAAGCAGGAAAATGTCTTAACAACTGAAAGAAGTTTAGATATTTAGTAAGATTTTTGTTTTTTTATTTTATTTTCTGTTTAAGAGAATTAACCAGAGAGAAATATCCAAGGGCCTTTTATTCCGCTGTTTGTTACATGAGAACAAAAATTTAGTCTTAGAGAAGTCTAAAAGACAGTATTACAGAAATTAAAGACTATACACCTTGCCATTAGATTTATACCTAATTTATAGTTTCAAGCCTAAAATACTTGTTTAAGGAAGAAAATAACAATGCTGATTTGTCAAGAAAGAGTGGTGCATATCCAAGTGACTGCAGAGTTGCCACTTTAAATCAAAGATACAACCTCTGTTAGAGCCACAATATCTGCAGTTACAATATGTACAAAAAAGTAGCAAGCACCCTAAAGCTGTCTACTTTCCTCGTTTAAAAGTTATGCTTACTGTTGTATTTTACCATATTGACAGTTTGAAGGAAATAAATTGTGGTTTTTCATAAACCTCTCTCCACATATACCTTAAAAATAACTTCTTGATTATACAGCCTCCAGTACCATCTAGTGATTATTCTTTTGAATTGCAGATAAATCCATATAGGGATATGATACAGCATTTGGGATTCTGCAGTATTTTTTACCTGACAAGGCTTCTTCTAAATATCTTATTTATTTAGATTTGAGGCAATGATATGCCTCAGAGCTTAGGCAATCAGGCACCTAGTAGTTATTCATGGGATCAATAGTTATTTTCTTATTCACCAATCAGTTAATTTGCACAGAATAAAAAAGGTGATTTCATTTCCTACCACTCTTCCTGCTGGTAGTTCCAACCCAGCACATTGGCTTTCTTATTTCTTAAACATGCCAAGTCCACTTCTGCTTCAGAGCAATTGCCCTTGTAGTTCTTCTGCCAGGAATGCTCATTCCAGGGGTTCAGGGGATACAAACAGCTTATGGCCACACTTCATTCAGCTCAGGCCTCAACCACATTTTTAGTAAATTCTACCCCTCTTAAACCTATCTAAAATGTCATTTCTTGCCCATGCACTGTCCCTTTACCCTTTTACTTTCTTTCTTAGCAATTATTACGATCACAGGTGTTCAATTAGATTATTACGTGTCCCTCCACCTACCCACCCCCCTCTGCCCCTTCCCCCAAAATGTGAGCTCCATGAGAATAGGGCCTATGTCTGTTTTAATTTGTTCCTAACTTACTAGTGCCAAGGACACTGTTTGGCACAGAGTAATTCAACAAATATTTGTTGTATGAATAGTCAATATTAAAGTGATCCAAGCAAATACATCATAGTGGTCTCATTTCTCCTCTGATTGAACACATGTATTTCTTTTCTTTTTTCTCCTTTTTTTGTTAGTTTGGGTAATAAAAAACAAAATAAAGCTGAAAACTTTTGACCTTCATAGATGTAATATATAAAATGAAAAATCAGGAAAGGGGTGAGAACATTTATTTAGTACCTTCTTCACAAGACTGAGACTATATGAAAAATGTCAACTGATAATAACTGAGAATTTCAATTAAATGTATAGTTTACCTTTGGTATGCATTTGCTGCTTCTTTTTTCAGTTGTAGATGTTCATTTAAGTAACCCAACATTGTGAAAGCTGGAGCATAATTCTGAATTCTTTCTGGAAATCCAGAAATACCTTTACTTTACATGTACATACTGGTTTTGTTCATAAAGTATTAGTTTTATTTTCCATTTTTCAATATCTTAAACGCCAGACGACTTCCAAAGGTGACTGGCATTATTAATAATAGTGGGTCTGACTTTATCTTGAATATAAAATGCCAGTAATTACTTTATAACTCTTTTTAATAATTGAATTATATTTAATAGTTATACATGGTTTCTACTTTTGTTTTAAAATTTAAACATTTTATTTAAAGTTGTAATAATTTGAGTTCTTGTTAAACCTAGTCATGAGTTTTACATGGAAATTCAGATCTTCAGCTAATCACTTTCCTGTGATTAAATTTAGCAACAGTTTCTCTTGATGATTCTGTTCCCATCTCTCTGTGTTAAAAAAAAAAAATTAGCTCAGTAGGTTGATTTGGGCACATTCAATGTACTATAAATATCATATATTTTGAAATTTAAAGTCAAAAGACATCATATATCTCCTAAAGTAAAATGGAGAAAGAGAAACACATGATCTACTTAAAAATGGTATTGGGAAACCTTGAAATCCCTTATTTAACAAAGTACAGTATAATCATATTTTATGTGATGATTAGCTTCTAACATCAAAGCATAAGGTGAAACTGTTATTCTTGAAAAAAAAAACCCTAAATCACTAAATAATGAGCCTAAACATGTATTTCCAATAACGTGGAGTAAAAACAGGTGTGAAAGAGGGAGAGTAAAAGCACTGAGTTTGGCACTTCATGTATATGATCTCATTTAATTCTCACAACTAACTCTTCAACCCAAGTATTATTATCTCCTCTTTCTAAAGAGTGAACAGAAATTAGGGAGTTAAAATACTTCGCCCAAGACTGCAGAGAAAGTAAATGGCAGAGCAAAAACAGCAGCAGCTCAGGCCCAATAAGCTCCAAAATGCTTTCCACTATATCAGGGAGTCTTCCAGGATATCATTTTTGTCTTGAATCATTAGGTAATGCAATTCTCACCAGTCTTCAAAAGTCCTTATAACGTTTAAAAAGTAGATTGCCTGGCCACTGGGGCAGGGGGGTGGGGGAGGGCAAAGTCACATTGAATAACACCAATATTTAATTTCGAGCTAATTAATGTTAAAAATTCTTTAAATTATTTCAACAGTATTTCAAATATCTTGCCAAAATAACAGGTACCTTACCTATGTATTTACACAAAACAACTTGTGCTGCTGGAATAGCATTCATCTGGAGAATATTGTACTGGTAGAGCTCCGTTTCTCTGTTGCTTTTATCTTGCAATGTTGTACATACCCAATATGCATAACCTATTGCTCCCTCGGTCTTTAAAAAAGTCAATATTAACAAATAAACATGGGGTAATAAATATACCAATAAAAATTAGTAAATGTAACAATGTACTTCAACACAATAAATATCACATCTTAGTCTTAAGTCAACTGTTAAGTGACTTTAAATGAAGGGTCACCATGATAAAACACAGCTAAGAATATATTTAAATTACTTGCTCAAATCCTAGGTGGAAGAATCAAATGGGATTGATATACAGTGCAGAAAACACTGCCTAATGGGCTGGTTTTCCCCTTCTCAACACCACCCCCATGCATCAGTAAGCATATCAAACTAATAACTATCAAGCAAAAGAATTCCAAAACACTCAAAACTAATCTAGAAATGTCAACCAAGTCTTTATGTCTATTTTTTTCCTAATTTATCTATTAATTCCCAATGCCATTTCTTCATCAGCTCTTGAAATCTGATAGGTAGGTTAAAACTAGAAATTTTTAGATTCACAACAGTTCATCTGTTTTTAAGATTAAGAAAGAATAGAGTAGAGACAACTGCTATCGTTAACATCTTATATCTCTACTTATTTCATTTCTCTAACAAGGATATTACTCTATTCATTAATGTATCCTCTCTCATACTCTTACATGCATACTGAGTTCTGTAGTGTGCCTGAAGAGATCCATGGTGTCATAACTTCCAACTATTTCTGCAATAAGAGCCTATAGAAGAAAAAAAGAAAAAAAGAGGTTCTTATTGGGTTTAAAAGAAAAATAATAATAAATGAAATTGTGGAACAATCAAAGGTTTACTAGACAGTGCTTAACAGCAAAATTAATTTCTTTTTCATCTTGGCTATCATATTCCCATGGCTCAGAGGACCAGAATGATTGCTAAACTGGCACTTAAGCTGACAAATGTTTCCAGATGTCCACGTGCAACTAGGCTGTGGTGGAATAATCCACATAAAATTCCTCAGAACACTGATGAGGCTATGCTACCTTCTCCCTTCCTTCCCACCCCTCATCTATTCATATTGGTAATTGTCTGGAGTAAGAGTTCTTAATCACAGGATCACCTCAGAATTACCTAAGGAGTTTTTAAAAAAAAGAAGGTTCTCATCCTTAGATATCTAGTTTCTAGGTCTAGAGCAGGGGGATTCTTAACAAGGGGTACATGAGCCTGAACTGAAATTCAAAAAAGACATTATTCTTGTGGGGATGAGTTGGTATGGGTGTGATATATTTATTAAATAATACATAGTATAGTGTGGACTTAGTAAGGGTCCATGGTTTTCATCTGACTGGCAAAGGGGTCCATGGAACAAAAAAGGTTAAGAACCCCTGGTCTAGAGTACAGTTTCAACATTTTATTTCTTTAAATTGTCTCCAGATTTTAAATATTTTATCTATGCATTTGACTTTACAAAAGTATGTGATAGGGGAGCTGATGTGGCTCAAGCAGTTGAGCACCTGCTTGCCACATGGGAGGTCCCAGGTTCAGTTCCTGGTGTCACCTAAAAAAAACAAAAAACAAACAAACAAACCAAAAAAAAAACAAGCAAAACAAATGAAAAAACCAACTCAGGGGAGCCGATGTGGCTCAGTGATTGAGCCTGGCTTCCCACATAGGAGGTCTCAGGTTCAATAGCCCTTCGTGGTACCTCAAAAAAAAATCAAAGTATGTAATAGGTTAAAATTACTTTTAAGTTCAACTATCTTTTTTAAGAAATCAGGTTTTTTAAGTTATCATACCTTCTTAATATTTTTATCAATTGATGAAGTCTCACTTCTACAGTTATTCATTTAAGTAAACCTACCAGTTACTTCCTGAAATAAATTAATTTTAAGAACAAAAATAATTTAAGAAATAAAAACCTACTTAGGTTATTCTGATAAACATCTGAGATCTACTGACCTAGAGCAGTACTACTCAATGTGAGGTTCCTGGAGCAGCAGCATCACCACTTAGGAGCAGTTAGAAATGCAAGTTCTTGGGCCAAGACTGAGGGAACCCAGTAACTGACAGAGCACAGTAATGCAATTGATCTCAGATGCTCCCATAGTTAATGGGAGCAGAGATTTTTCTACCTCAGCTTGCTTCACCAAATAACTAGAATTAGACCTAAGAGTCAAGAGTATAGTGAAAGATATCTAAACCCTGATAATGGTTTTCAGATGCATGATGCTCCTACTATTGTCTGAACCAAAACAATCTATCATTTACGAATTCTTTATAATTTCTCAATTAGATAAGAGCTTTGAGGCCACTCAGTAAAACCCCCTTCTTTTTTTCAGGTGAATAAACTGAAATTCAGACAAGTGAAAGTAAAAGTAAAACAAGTTGGTGACAGAACTCAGGCTAGTAGCCAAACATCCTGACTTCAGGAGGGAACCCTCAAAAACAAGTGCCAAATCAAATAGGAAGATTTTACTTAAAATAAGAAAACATAACCAAAATGATCTTTTCTTTGTAAATACACATTAAACATCAGAGTTCTCGATTTATTTTTTAAGCACAGTAATGTCAGTCAGACACACACACCCCAATCAAAGCTTAATTATTATAAACTGTGTGGCCTTAGGCATGATACTTAGGATCTCTGAGCTTCAATTTCCACATCCATAAAAAGAGTACAACAACTACCATTTCAAAGGACTGATGGATGATTAACTAAAATAAATGTATACAAAGAGCATAGCGCAGTGATTGGCACAAAGTAAGCCTCAAATGCTACCTATTATTAGAATCATTATAACTTATATTAATAGCTTATCAATAGATGTATTAATAACTATGTTATCTTACTTGTCCAATCCAGCACATTAAATAAGATGGATCAAGGGATTGAGCCATTTTGAAAGCTTCGTGAGCTTGCTAGAGAAAAAAAGGCAAGAAAAGATACACATCAAGTCATTTTATAAACAATATTATTAAACTGCTTATGTTTAAAAAGAATAAAATAAGAAAATAAGAAAAGTCTGGCTATCATCATAAATATGCATGAGCCTAAAACTTCACTGTTTAAGACCCATTAGCAATGCTTAAAGCAGTGTTTTAACCACATAGTCTTACAAGACTCCTGGATGCAAAAGTCTTCTTCTACAGTAGTAGGAGGTTTGGTTCCTAGTAAAAGGGCTTCCTCATCTTAAGAACTTTGTACCATTTATCCAACCATTTTACAGCCACAAGGTTTGAAGGAAGTGATTAAATAAGGCTATATCTATTCTACTCTCTTTAGCTTAACTAGGAAGTTAAGAACAAATAACCTATTAAATCTGAGACATGTACCTGGTATTGGGAGAAAAAGTACCCAGCATCATAAATCTGCACTAAGCAATGAAGAAACTTTGAAGATACCTCACTTGCACACGTTAACTTGAATGCATTTTTTCTTACTAGAAAAAATAATCTATTATTATATAGTGCTTTATATTGTTTTCTCAAAAGTCAATGTGTGGTTGGAAACAGTCATTATTTTTCTATTAAAAAAGTAAGCTCATGGGCAACAGTTATGCCATGCTATCATTCACAGCTTATTAACAAATAAAAGTTGCTTTGTTTAAAATTTTTTAAACAATTTTCACATATTTCAAAATTCAAATTAATGCTTAATTTCAATCTATTTAGAATCTTCCAAAGCTAGTCTTCTTTTCAGTGACTTCAAGTATCCATGAAAATATTACTGAAGCAATATTTAAAGGATGAAATTCAATATATTAGCTAAAACTTAACACAGTACAGATGTGCTATTATCTATAGATTTTTGGAAACTTTCTAATCATGACCTATAAACATGTTCCAGTTATTTTAGTTCTAATTCCCTGATGTATAACAGCTCAAGTACAACAAATTACATTATGGTATTTAATGGAATTAATATACTCTAAAGCTAAAACCAAAATCACCCAAGCAAAGGTTAAACTGCTAAAGTGTATGAGTACTAGTTATCTCCCTTACCTTTACCCATCCCACCCTCATCCCAGCTGAGGTAGAATTTCTCTTACTTGTGTATACATAAAAAGAAAAACCCCATATAATTCACAATATAATTGTTTTAATCTCTAAATGGTTTAAATATTTTAAACTAGAAATTTGAGTGGAATAGGAAAGGGAAATAATTATTACATGTGAATTAATCAATATAACAAATTTAATGTTATCAATTAACATTGAAGATCATACTGGATAGACCAAACTATACAAGTATTTCTCCATAAGACATGGAACTATTATGAAAAGATCATAAATAGAAAATATTCTCTATTTTTAATATGACAAGATAGGCAACA
>PVKH010028279.1:0-12870 GCA_004027955.1 Chaetophractus vellerosus
CCAGGGGAGACTAAAGTTCTAATTGAATGGCCTGACAATCTTGAACACAAAACCAGGAGCACACTTCCCCAGCTGCTTATAAGGACTGAACTCTCAGTGGCAGGTTTCCCCTCCCCTGGGGGGTATAAACACTCAGCCACATGGCTGCAAAGGCATCCCTCCTCTCCAATATGAAATGGGGCATGCAGAGCCACCATCCACTGACCCTGATATGAGCAATCGGCCTCCCTGAGGGACAGACTATGATGGGATCTCTTCCCCTGCTCTTTTGGACCATTTGTGCTACGTAAGTAATAAAGTGGTCATTTGCTGAAAGCTTCCTCCACTGAATGGAGGAAATTTTCTAAATGTGATTTTTCAAATTCTATCTGGTAATTATTTCTAAAAAAAATTTTGTTTTCTTCTAATATTTCTCTAGCAAAGCATACTGGAAGTTGATGAAATTAATTTCATACCATATACAAAATGCATGGTAATAACAAACACCAAAAAGTATTTTTTTAAAATAGTTTATGTATTTCCTTGAAAATAGTGTATTTTTGACATCTGGAAACCCCATTAGAATGTAAGCCCAATGGCTAGAGGAATTTTTTTATTTTTTTACTGCAATATATCCCAAAGTCCTCTAGAGTAGTTGACATGCAATTGTCTCTAAATAAGTATATTTTTAATTAAATGAATGTAGGTATTTCTGATCATAAAAATTGTTCACATAATCTAAATGCTTCATAGTGTGTTTCCATATATAGTACCATTACTTCCAGATGTTTTATAATAAAGCATCAATATTCTACTGTGTGAAAATTCCCTCTAAAGTTTTAGAGACATCATTTAGACACACTTCACAGATTGAGGAAATGTGGTAGTTGTATCGGTCAGGGTTCTAACAATGAAACAAAATAAATAAGACACATATACATACTTTATACACATGCACTGTGGTGGTTTGGAGCTCTGTACCCCAGAAAAACATGTTCTTAAACTTAATCCATTCCTGTGGTTGTGATCCCATTGTAAGTGGGAAATTTTAATGCAGTTACTTTAGTTAAGGTGTGGACCGCTTCATTCAAAATAGGTCTTAATTCTATTATTTACATTTATAAGCAGAACGAAATTCAGGCAGAGAGAAAAAGCCAAGGAGTTTGCACCCAGAAGCTGGACATCAATGGAACCTGGAAGAGAAGTAAGAAACCACGAGGTGTCACCATATGCCTTACCACATGATAAGCGAAGGGCCAAGGATCACCAGCAGCCAGCCCCAGAATGCCAGTCTTTGGGGAGGAAGTGCTGCTTAGATGGTGTCTTGATTTGGACTTTTTTCCTAACCTTAAAATTGTGAACCATTAAATGCTCATTGTTTAAGCCTGCCCATTGTATGGTATTTTCTTGAACAGCACCATGGGAAAACTAAATATTAATATAATAGGAAATTAACACACACATGCACACACACATTTGATTTATTTCAAAGAAATGGGAATAAAAGAAGTTTGCGAGAGGGAAAATTAAACTTCTATTCATTTATTCATTAAACATTCCATGAGACTTGGCTCTGGACCTTTCTCCCTTCCAGGTGCTAGAACATCAAGGTGAATTATATGTTGTCATACTTCTCAGGATTTCCCTTTCTAATTTAGGAGAATGCACACATGTAAGTGAATGAATTACATTGTAATGTGCCTAAGTGATATAATCAAATCTAATGAAAAAGTTCTAGAAGCTAGATTATTTTAATAGGAAAAACTTGGGTGCTAGTTCAGATAGCATTCTCTTGAAGAAAGAGGCAAGAATGGAGATATCATTTCTTCACTGGCACCTTGCACATAGTTCCACAAAAAAAACAAACGCCATCAATCAGTTTATCACCATCCAACTATGTTTAAAGCATATCATTATGGGATATTTCTACAAGTTGTGATGGCTTCATTGGAACTGATGAAACTTGAGACATATTTGGATCACACAGAAAATTGAGATTCATTTAATTAAGAATGGGTTAGATGCTTAACTGGACTTCGTGAAGTCCTGAAAGAAAATCTCTGCTCTTTGACTACCTTCTGTGAGAGCTTAAAAATATGTTTTTATAAGGTGTTTGGGGTGGTGTTAGTTCAAGAATGGTGAAAGAGTAAATGTGTTAAATTATGGGCAGTACCTTTATAGAAAGTAGAAATCTTATTACAGCTGAGAAGAGTGACAATTTTCAGAGGAAATATTTTAAAATTATTTGAAATCTTTTCCTTTGGTTAAAAGGACAATAAGAAATAATCTAAGGAAAAGGTGTTGCATTTATTATTTCTCCATTCCTTCTTATTTCTAATATTGGGAGTTGCAAGAGATACCCATATTAGTATTTGAGTTACAAAAGGGAAAACAAGCCAATGATTTTATTTAAAATGAATTAAAACTTTGACATTTCACAAGTGAATTTACCTTTCATAAAGTCTTGGAGAAAATGTCTTGATGTATGTTGTTCTGTTTTTCGCTAGTACCTATGAGATGAGAATCGCCTCATCTTGAGTATTTGTGAGGGAAAAATAGTACACTTGTGACACGGACTTTTGCATGAGTAGAAAGTCAAATTAAACTACACATATAGGTAGTTATATCTTACTCCCACACATGTATGCTCTACCCTAGAGGGTAGCATGAGAGTTATTATTGTCTATTTTGGTTGGGTGGGATATTTGCTAAGGCCATTCTTATTGAGAGAGAGGAAGGTGGGAGCTGGGGTGACTGCATCCCACTCATTGTTTACTCATGAAGGATGAGAAATCTAGGGAAATGAGAGGGTGGTGATTTTGCTAGAGGCAAGTAGAGCAAGGCAAGTCTTCATCCCCAAAGAAGGAAAGTGGGTCCAGAAACGGAAAGAATTGGTTGGGTCTGAGAAGTAATCTGGGAACTTGGCAGTTGCAAGGCTAGAGTGTAATAGACTGACTCCACTTCACCACTGTCCCCACCCACCCTCTCCTCTGTGACCAGACACACTCTGGAAGAGGTGATATGAAAAATAAAACACCCTAAATCAGAATTAAATGCCCTTGTTTCTTAGGATTTGCCCAGAAGTTTTATGTCAGATCTCCCTGGTGCCTGGGTATTTGCTCTTTTTGAGATTCAACTAAGTGCTCCATCCTTCCAGGTTTCATAGGCATGATTTTGAAACAAAGTTAGGTGAAGTTTTTGGTATGGTTCATTTTTCCAGGGACCTGCTTAGTGATCTAGCCCAGAGGTTTTTATTTTTTGTTCTAATATCCTCTGAAGAAATTGTGAAAATAATATGAATGTCCTTGTGCACTTTAAGTTGATTTAAGCAGTTTTCCTCATGTTTAATACTGTCATACAAATGGTGTATACAGGTTGGTGTTTTGAAATACTGACATTTTAAAATAAGGGTGTTATATGACTTTTAAATGTTTAGAGTGTAACATTAACACCATGACAATTGGACACTTACAACCATTAATTAAAAATACATGAAAAAGCTCTTTTTAAAAGTTAGAAATTTTATATTGTTTCATTTTCTCCTTAACCTTGTATTTCTCTTTCATTTTTCCCACATGATTTAATGCATATGTTTTATTACTGAAAGCCTTTTAATTATCACCTTTTTATACATAGCTGCCACAAAAATATCTCTATAACTTTATATTTGTGTATTTCTTGTGACTGTAAAGACTTAAGTGTTTCATTTTCTTTTTGGATTAAGTTCTTCTTGTAATTAGTAGTAGCATACAATTGATTAAAACAACATTATACCACAAATTTGAATGAATAACTATTAAGTATAAAAAGTAAACTTTTTAATGAGATGGAGTTTTCCTTCAAAATTCATGTTCTCATAAATAAGCATTACTAATTACTAGAATAAGAGTTCAGTGAAAGTTAAGAGGAAAAAGAAAAGAAGGTTCAGATTACATTAATTCTAAATCCTAAAAAAAGAGAATTAATAATTGTTGATAATACATTATTTATATCAAAATTAACTACATATTCCTATTAATTATTCCAGATTTAATTAGTTCATGACAGTAATGAATAAATAAGGAGACAAATGTTGGGTAGTGATAGAGCTTCAGAGATTTTGTACAGAGTAAAAATAATTATGAATTTAAAGAATATGATAATATTTTGGGAAAAGTTAATGAAAATATTTTTCCTACATATTTGAATAAGTATTTGAGAAAATATAAAATGCTAACTCATTTCTAATATATGTTCCCATAACTCAATAACTTAAATTGATTGGGAAAAAGTAAACATGACTCTTTTTACTTCTTCCTCTTTGAAAGCATGCAGCTTCCAAATAAGGTAAAATCAAGACAGATTAAAGAATAGATGGGGGCTGGCTAGATAGCCCAGTGGATAGGGCACCGGCATACCACAAGGGAGGCCCTGGGTTCGATTCCCGGGGACCTCTCCTAGCGGGCAGACCGCCTTGAGAATGGCAAGCCGCCATGGGCAGGCCGAGCTGCCGTGGGCAGGGCAAAAAGCTGCCACAGACAGGGCAAAAGCCGCCACGGGCAGGGCAGGTCGCCCGCGAATGGAGCGCAGCCAGCCACCTGCGAACTGAAGCAAAAGCCGGCCGTGAACGGAAGCAGAAGCTGCCCACAAGCTGGGAAAGCCGCGCCTGCGCAGTGACCAGTCTTGGCGTGTCGCCGCAGCAGGGGGGAGGGGAGATATGTAATAAAATAAATAAAATCTTTAAAAAAAAAAAAAAGAATAGATGTACCACTTTCTAGCTAAAAATAATGGGGAAAATGCAGAGTGCACACAATCTCTATCAGATTATTAATTTTAGCACGCTTTTTACAATCTTTAGTATTTTATTTCTAGATATCCAAAAAATCTGCATAAATAGATTAAGACAGTCTTTCCAGAAGTTAGCTGTCTCAAATAAATGTTGTCACCTTCAGTATTGCTTTTTAAATTTCTCTGTGCTCATACAGGTTCTTCTAAGGGAGCAATGCATTTTTTGGTAAATATTGGGGATCGAAGAACCTATTTTAAAATATGGTACCTTACTTAAAAGATTTCTACCTTTCACCAATATTTCAAATGACACATTTTTGATATCTGAGATTTTTCATCACAGATCAATAATGATTTGGTTTCATTTCCAATTTTTATGAATTTTAATTACTTTTCTTGTCTCATTGCTCAGGCTATGAATTTCAGTACATATTGAATAGAAATAGTGATAGTACAAAGCCGTGTCTTTTTAAAAAATAATATCTTACCATTAATTGTAATGTTTGCTCTATATTTATATTTATAGAAATTCATTATCAAATGAAGGAATTATTTTTCACTATTCATTTTGTAAAAGTTTTACTTTTAAGATGTGTGTTGCAGACATTGTGATGATTTATGTTTCTTCTCCATTATTTAGTTAATGTAGTGAATTACATTGATAGGTTTCCAAATGCTGAAGCAATTTTGTCCTCCTGGGATAAACACAATGTGGCCATCGTGTATTATTGTGTTAAATATCACTACATTGAGAGTATTAATATTTTACTTAGATTTTCCCCTTGCTTTTCTGTGATGCAGCTTGAATATGATATGCCTAGGTTTACATATTTTGGTAATCATCCTGCTTGTGCTTGTGACTTTCCTCAATCAGTGGTTTTGTGTCTCATTAATTTTGGGGAGATTTCTGCTATGATTGTTTAAAATATTTCTTTTTCTCTGCTCTCTCTCTCTCTCTCTTTCCTTCTGGTACTCTCATCATATGCATATTACATTTTTTTAACTGTACCACAGTTCTTGGATATTCTTTTCTCATTTTTGTTTTGTGTGTTTTCTTTTTTTTTTTTTAACTCTTTGTATTCAGTTTAGAAACTTTTTATTGACCTATCTTCTATCTCATCTATTATTTCCCCAGCCACGTCTCATCTATGGATGAGTACATCAAAGGCATTCTTCATTTCTGTTACACTGTTTTTGATATCTAAGATTTCCTTTTGATTATTAAAGTTTCTATTTCTGTCTTTACATTATCCCTAAGTTCTTTCAAGCTGTCCATTTCTTATATTAAGTTCACAATATATTATTCAGTTATTTTTAATTCCCTTTCTGATAATTCCAAAATCTGTATCATATCTGAATCTGGTTCTGATGCTTTTTTTTCCTCTTTAGGCTGTTTTATTCTTGTCTTTTTGGTTTTAATTTTGTTTGTTCTGAAAGCCAGATATGATGTAATATGCCATAATAAAATGAATAAGTTGGCATTTATTGTGAGATTTTCTTAATTTTGTTTGGAGTTGAGCTGTATTGATGTTTTCTACAGCTATATTAACCAGTATATCTTAATTACTCTTGTGTTCTTTCTTGGTTTTATCCACCCTACTGTCTTTTAGCTTCTCTAACAAACTTGCATGTCTCCTAAATCTTTCAGTTATAATATATTGTTATTATCCTGGAGTCCTGTCAGTGCATCAGTGCAGCGGTAGGTGTGGGGAACAGGATTCATCCTATAATCTTGTAAATAATCCTCAGTCTTTTAGAGTCTATGTCCCTGGGTTGCCACTTCACAAGGATTCCTGTTTCCCCTTTAGGAGAGAGAAACTAGATGGAGCTGGAGTGGGACAAATGTCCTTTACTAGGTGGATTTGGCAAAGTCTTTCCCCCTGGAGAGAACAGCTTCCGTATGGAGAACACTCTGCATATATTCCAGAAGAGTACTTGCCTTCTCTTACTGTCAGGGCAGGAGAGGATCCCTCTTGGCTCTTAGGGGTAAAGCCCATAAAGTGTGGCACTCCAACTAACTCCTCTTCCATGTAATTTTCTTTGTTAGTCCCCACCCACCAAGGGGGCGGGGACTCAACATCCTACTGATGTGGCCCAATCAAAGCCTTAATCATTATTTAATCAAGTCAAAGTGAAACTCCTGAATTGAATACAATCTAATACACCCTGAGGAACAGACCAGTTTGCAAATATAAGTCAATATCTATTTTAGGAATTCATAAATAATTCCAAACTGTTACATTCAGTATATTTATTTCTTGTAACAGCCAGGTAATATAAGTCCTTAGTTCCAACTTAAAGGGGAGAAAATATGTTTCAAAGAGGTAAAATTACAAAATCTATAGCATCAATAGGGACCACAATGGAACCTAGATTTTTGTGTCAGCAAAACTTGCAGTCTCTATAGTTCATTAGTGTTTCCCCAACATTACTATGCCTTGGAATCATTTGAGAAAATGAAAAAATATATATATAGATATATAGAGATGTTCAATATGTCTGAAGTTGCCCAGGAAAGCTGGGTGTGTAAATACCCTTTTCATCTGTCTTTGATGACTTTTACTCTCAAGATAATTCTTCCTGACATGGATTAAAATGCCCCAACACAGAAACTGGTCTGATAAAATCATATAGAGAAAGCCCTGGGCCCCCTCAGGGACAAAAGAAAAATGCATGCCCTCTGGAGTTTCCTCTTTATCTTTTAAATTTGAAATTCCCACCAAGGCAGCTGACCCAGGCAGCAAGGCAAGCCCCTAGGTCATTACCTTTGACCCAATACAAAATAAAGACACCTGCCCTCAAGGATGGACAAACCTTGCTCCAAACAAGAAAATCATTTCTTTTGTCCATAAAAATTGTTTTCCATATCTGGAACTCTGAAGCTATTTCTTTTCTGGCTTTCATTGCTGTGCTAAAACTATGGTATCTTGAATGAAATGCTGTAGTCAGCAAACTTGTCTGACTTGTCTTTCACAGGCCTCACACAGTTGTCCTGCCTCTGTCCCCTGTGAAGGTGACCTATGCAGATGGCATCACAGAGGTTGCTTTCTTCCCTTTAGGGGGAGAGAAGAGACAGATTGAGGTATTTCTTTTCTTAATTCCTCCTTTTGTTCCTTCCTTTCATTTCTTTTTCTTCTTTGTTCTCTCTGCAGCTGAGATTCTCCTTTGGCAACCTTTCTTCCATGACTCTGCATATAATTGACTATAGTGATATCCATATAATTGACACTTTTACCTTCAGGACAACAGGTGGTAAAAACCTCCAACTATTGCTAACCCTTGGGCCCAGCAGCATCTTTTCTTAGTCCCTGGCTCAAGCTGTCCACATCCCTAAAAACTTCCTTCCTTTATTATTTTGACTTGAGCATTTTTGAGTGCATTGTCTATATTCTGTTGAGCATTTCACTGACCCAGTCCCCATAGGCTTGGTGGTTATCTTTATATTTAGAATAAAATAATCTTGACTTTTGGACCTGTAAACCCTACATGTCTGGCCCCTACCTAGCCCTTCTTCTTCTTATCACACTCTCTCTCATCCTCTGCATCTTCTTTCTAGCTGTCAAACTAGCCAAAGTTTATCATTCTGTTTTACTTTTCTCTACACTGTGACTGCACAGTTTAGAGAGTAAAATGCCTGCATCCATCTGGTCTTTTAAATAACAGTTCATATATTCATTGCTAAAAGATGCCAACTTCTCGATCACCCTACTAGCGTAGCAAAAGAACCATGGAAAAATGAGTTGGAAGTTTTCAGCGGCGAACTTAATTGACCCCACCATTTTTTAAAATGCCTGTTCCAATTTATGGTCCTTTCTTTTTCTTATCAGTATGTGCAGCCTTGATGAATAGAGATTGTGAAGCTTCAAAATTTCATAATAGGTGCAAGCTTTCTGCAAAACCAATGAAATCTCCATTTCAAAAGTAAAA
Source organism: Chaetophractus vellerosus (assembly GCA_004027955.1). Taxonomy (NCBI): domain Eukaryota; kingdom Metazoa; phylum Chordata; class Mammalia; order Cingulata; family Chlamyphoridae; genus Chaetophractus; species Chaetophractus vellerosus. The sequence goes on from PVKH010028279.1 coordinate 8,674, forward strand.
TTAAACAAATAGTATTTAACCTTTTATGACCTCAAACAGTATTATTTCAACAGTAGAGGTTTATTTGCATAATCTACATATGTATATTCTGTACTTTATCTTCCCTTAGAATCTGTATGAGGTATGAATGTGTCTACAAGGTTGGATCTTAATGATTCATTTAGCCATCCCCTTAGCATACACAAGGGTATCTTGTCTCCTTTTTGCCTTATTTCCATCAAACTGTGTAAACATTTGTTTGATTTAATAACAATAGGGAAAGTATGAGAGCAGACAAAGTGTCTAGGAAAAAAAACCAGAAACTTTAACCCACCATTATGATTTATAGGGCACAATCTGAAACACCTTTGCAGTATGTTTGTATAAAATAAGTCTATAAAAATGAGTGGCTAGGTGGAATTCATTACAGAATGGAATTTACATGAATGGTGAGTTTCCTGCTAAACAAAGACACTGAGAGAGCTTTAGAAAAGTTGGAAGCATTGCACACTGACAAGTCAATTTCTATAATTGACAAAAGGCCTTAGGTCTAAACTAGATGAAGACTGGTACCCTAGGAAAGCAGATTCATGGGTCTTATCACTCTAAGCGGGGGGCTTCAGCCACTTTCGCACCCTGGAAGAGGAAATAGGGTTGTTGCATGAATTCAGAGGCTGAGCCTTGAGACAGGGTAAACTTAGACCAGAACGTCGCACAGGACTGAGTGTCAGTGATGTGGCCCCATCACCACCATTCAGATCCAAGCCACTGTTCAAATTACCCATCCGTCAAAATGCTCTGCCAGCCAGAGGAACAACCAAATCCATGGTGAAGTAACATTACTGATCAGATACAATAGACCAAAGCCTGAGTTGATGATTTCTGATATATTATTTATAGATGTGTTTTTCTTAAATTTAGACTACTGAAGAAAGGCAATAGCCACATTTTGGAGGTGTTTTCTCTGCTCAAACTTTATTGCTGTTAAAGACAAAATTGTGCAATCAGGGTTCTCTAGGGAAACAACAGCATATATGTATATTATATATATTAAGAAATTTATTATAAGGAATTGGCGCATAGGTTTGTGGGGGCTGGCAGGTCCAAATTCCACAGGGCATGCCAGTGGCTGGAAATTCTAGTGAGAGTAGTGTTGATATCTTGAGTCTGAATTCCTTGGTCTGGACACTCAGGAAGGAGTGGAGAGTGTGGTCTTGAGGTAGAATTCCCTCCTCTTCCTGGTACCCTCAATTATTTGCATTTAAGGCCTCCAACTGATTGAATAAGGCTCACCCACATCTTAGAGGGCAATTTCCCTTACTAAAAGTCAACTGGTTATAGATGCTAATCGTCACCTACCAAATAGCCCTACAGCAACACCCAAGCCAGTATTGGCCCAAACAGCTGGACACCATTACCTGGCTTAGTTTACATAAGAAGTGAATCATCCCCAAAGCCAAATTTGAGACGAAATTAACATAAGACTGTTGGGAACCGGCTGTAGCTCAATTGGTAGGGCTCCGGTTTACCACATGGGAGGCCCCGGGTTTGCTTACTGGGGCCTCCTCGAGCAGGCAGACCGCCTCGAGAAGGCAAGCCGCCGTGGGCAGGGCAAAGCCACCGCGGGCAGGGCAAGCCACCGTGAGCAAGGGCAAGCCGCCGCGGGGTGAGCTGACTTGGAGGGTCGCTGCAGCGGGGGGAGACAAGCAGACACAGGAGAACACAAAACTGCACACAGCAAGAACAAGCAGAAAGGGGGGATATATAACAAATTTAAATAAATAAATCTTAGAAAAAAAACCAAAGACTGTTTATTTGTGAAGTTGTGGCAAGGAGACCCTTCTGATGTTACTTTTGTTTCTACAGAAGGTCAACGGTATTTGAAAGTAGAATGAAGTGGAGAGGAAATGCCGAGCCCACTGTTGATTGGCAGTCCCAGTGTGGTAGGATTTTTGGAAGTGGGGAGACACTCTGATTGGTCTTTGGTACATCTGGCAATGCTCGTTTGGCTGTAAGGGGGCAGTGAGCAGTTTGGGAATCACCACTTTTACCATGGTATCATGCCCACATTTCACAAAGCTGGGAAGAAGGGAGGCTGGTTCTGAATCTAAGTCCTGCTGGCTCAAAAACCTGAGATCTTTTCCTTATACTGGCCTTTGACTTTTTCCCAAATCAAAGGAAATGGCAAATTGAGAAACTTTGAGTCAGAACATTCCATCCCTACATTTTAGCTGAAGGATCTGTGGCCCAGAAGCAAACCTGCTTTGCCGAAGTCCATTCAGGTAGTTCATGAAAAACCAGAGTGGACAGTGGGAGACCGAGACTCCCAGCTCCCCGGGTTCATAGGCAGCAGCTTCTACTGTTCCCAGGCTGTACAGCTTTTATCTGGGTTGTGAATGAGGTGGCCATTATATCATAATATACTGCTTTAACTTTGCTGACCAGAAGCATGGTACAGGAAGGAGATAATATCTACTTCACCAAGTTATATTAAGATTTTGTTGTGCCCGATTTCAGATCCCCAGACACACGGATGAGACCACATCGACAATGCAATAGCAAAAAGGGAGCTTTATTACTAGCTTAAGCTAGGGCCCAGGCCTCCCAATCATGGGCAATGCCATGGACCCCGACCCCGCGGTGGTTACAGAGTATATAAAGGGAGACGGGGCGGAAGATGATTGGTTGGGCGATGGGGAAGTTATGAAGGGTAGGGAAATTCCAAGAAGCTGTGGGTAGGTGCGGAAATATCTGGAAAGTGTTCAGGGAGGGGGTACAACAAAATAGGGTGCTTTGGGGAAATTCACAGGATGGGAATTTCAGGCCTTCAGGGCTAGGTGGAGGGTTACTGAGTTATCAGAAGTCTTACATTCCTGGGGGAAGGGCCCTAGGGGTTATCCGGAGTCCTACAATTTAAATTAAAAAATAATGTAGTAAAGCCCCTGTCACAGTTTGTGGTACCGCATTGGGAACTAACCTAGAATCCACTGGGGAACAAGCAGAAAAGCAGCACAAAATTGCTCCCAGCTTGTTCTTTCTGAGGCAGATGGTTCAGACCTTCTGTGTGATGGTGTCTTATTGTCGGAAGCAGCGGCTTGATCCCAGCAAAGCTCTTTTCAGGCACAGCCCACACTAATGTAAATGTAATGGTCATAGCAAATTGAAAGCCGATCAAATGGAAAGTAAATTCAGCACTACAGAGCAGATTCAACACGGCAAGAATTTGAATGCTCAATGTAATTTATGTGCTTGCTTAATCCCAAACTGCCAAGGCAACCAATAGGCAGTAACCAGGTAAAGGGTAAACAATGTACTTATTTTTTATGGTTTTTTAATAATTTATTTCTAATTCAAAAAAATAAAATAGCAGAAAAAGGCAGCTCAACAAGTTATGGAAAGATTGCTCTTAAAAAGTTATTTCCTGGCACTTTTCTCTCCTCTAATTCCAACTGCTAACTCAATTATTCCCCTAGTGTTCAGAAAGATACCCAGATGAACACAGATTAGTTAAATGACATAGCCAAGGTCTCCTTATTAATGAAAACATTGAAGAAAAAAAATAATCAATCATATTTATATTTCACAAAATCAAACCCCATATTCTTTTTTTAAAAAAACCTTTAGCATTAATATAGTGCCAACTTTGCTTTTGCTGCAAAAACATTACAATATTGTTGGTGTCTACAATCCATAAGTTACATTGCTTATATATATTTTTTTTTCTTTTTTTAAAAGATTTATTCATTTTTTTCCTTCTCCCCTGCCCCTCATTGTTTTGCACTCATTGTCTGCTCTCTGTGTTCATTTGCTGTGAGTTCTTCTGTGTCTGCCTGTCTTCTCTTTAGGCAGCACTGGGAACTGATCCTGCGACTTTCCAGAGTGGGAGAGAGGTGCTCAATCTCTTGCACCACCTCAGCTCCCTGGTCTGCTGAGTCTCTTATTGTGTCTCCTTTGTGGTTTTTTTTGTTGTTGTTGTGTCATCTTGCTGCACCAGCTTTCCATGCATGCCAGAATCCCTGCACTGGCCAGCACTCCGTGTGCGCCAGCTCGCCGCGTGGGCCAGCACTCTATGTGGGCCAACTTGCCGCATGGGCCAGCTTGCCTTCACCAGGAGGCCCCGGGAATCCAACCCTGGACCTCCTATATGGTATACAGAAGCCAATTGCTTAAGCGACACCCGCTTCCCTCTATTTTTTTAGCTATTGTGAATAATGCCTC
>PVKH010028280.1:0-12873 GCA_004027955.1 Chaetophractus vellerosus
TTGCCTTAATGAAGCTGTCATCTCCTGAAAATTGTCATTTGTGTCAGATTCATCTATGGAACTTATTAAAAATGCAGATTCCCTGGGACTAACCCACACAGAGATTCTGATTAAGTAGGTCTGGTATAGATAAAGAGATTTAAATTTTTCACATGCTCCTCAGGTGATCCTATTGCCAGGGCCACATATCAAATCATTATTTTAAAAATTAGAGGAATAAACAACAGAAACGACTCCTCTGTCCTAATTTGACCAACAAAGAGGATTTGATGGCAGAATTGACAGTGATGATGATACAAGGAACTAAAGGGCCATGTAATCATAAAGCTCACAGTACCAGAGAGGAAAACAAAAGGACAATATTAGACCTCTGCCTTATGCTTAAGGACTTCTGATTTTCTAAAACGTAAGAGAAAGGATAGATTGGATCATGGGGACTGAAATAACCTCACATTCCTTTTAGGTTGATGCCATTCCATTTAAATGCATTAGGTGCTACTTTTTTTTTTTTTTTTCCATTTTCAGGGTATAATTGCCTTCGTTCCAGATTTTTCAGTATTTTGCCATCATAGTATCTTTATAAAATCCAATTCATTGCTCATCCCCTTTGTTCCACATCTATACTCCTCTGCTAGCTTCACCTTCTTCCCTTAGTTGCCTGCACCTGAGTCCTTCATTTCAGGCCCATTGTCAACCCTCTCAAGTATCCTGTGCCACTTGTTTTACAAAACCTCTAAACTCAGATTAACTCAACATCACTGAATAAAAACCACACAGTCATACACACTGATGCCTCTACAATATATGATCTTTCTCCTCACTGAGCTTTCAACCCCACAGCAATGCTTTTATATATTCCTAGTCAACTCTGCTTCTTTTACCTCACAATGGCTATTCTAAATCATCATTTTGCTTAAAGATCCTACTAATTTCCTCAAGAAATAAAATGCAATCCATCACATATGAGTTACTTTAACTTTCCACGTCCCTACACACAAATGCCCTGTCTGCATCACTAGTCAAATGGTTGTATCTGTAACTTTGACTGTGCTCATCCTTTCCCCAATCCCTACTATTGTAGAGAAGTAAGAGCTTCTCTACAAAGATAATGGAGTCTTCTCCAAGACTTTGCTTAATTAATTTTACCTTTTTTCTTCCTTAACCTCCCCTTCTCCATTTCTTCTTCACAATATTTTCAAGGCAATCCTTTCTTTAAAAAAGCACAAAACAAAGCAAAATAAAAACAAAAACTGATCAACTTTGCATCATCCCCCTAAAACTACCCTTCCTTATTTCCTTACTTTTCATTGGAACTCATAAAATAATGATTTGATGTTCTCTATTTTTTATACCTTCCATTTATTCTTTAACTCCATAAATCTGCCTTACTGCACCATGTACCTATTGAAGTTGGTCTTGCAAAAGTCAGCAATGACCTCCTCATTTAAAAATCAAGAGCACTTTTCTTGGTACCTATCTTATTTGACATTTTTGAGGCACTGGCTTCATCTGCTCTTAAGGTGCTCTCTTCCCATGGACAGCAGTCTCCCCTGTTTTCCTTTCATTTAGCTGCTTATTTTATAGAGTTGCAATTATAGACATGGACTTTAGAGTCCAATATTTCCTCTGTGACCTTTCTGACCCTAATGTTAGTGCTTCCTTAGAAAAAAAAGGGAGCTGATAACAATATATACTTCATAAGATGGTTGTGATAATTAAATGACAAAATATGTTACAAATTGTTTAACATAGTGCCTGACAAATAGTACGGGGGTGCAGTAAATGGTGAATAGTCTCGTATTGATCCATGTGTTTGGCTGTTGTTGTTGAATTATTTCAGCTATTCCTTAGGTGTCAATTTTTTTTCCAAATTAGTCCATTTTTGTGTTTGTTAAAATACACATTCCTGGGCCCAGTTCTGACCTAACAGATTGGAATCTTCCAGGTACTCTGTATTTTAAGATGTTCCTTAGATCATTCTTCTGCACATTGAAGTGGGAGAACCACTGTCTTATCCCCTTCCATTGGCAAGAGCCTTGGATTCTTAGTATCATCTACTACACAGACTTGGAAAGACAGAATTAGCTGGAATATATAAAGGGTCTAGCACATTGCCCTATATATAGGTCACTCAACAAATATTTGCAATACTTCCTATGTTCATCTTCAATCAGGGTGAGAAAAGTGTATAAGTGTGGTATGGAGAGCAAATCCTATCCCACCTAATATACCTACTTGAAGATGTATCTGCTTAAGTCCCCTCCAAAAATACAGCTTTAGTTGTCTTAGTTACTGAAAGGTCCCATAAATATGGTAATAAATTAAAAGCAAATATACCAGGAAGAAACAGTAAATATGACAGTAATTCAAAACCAATAGATTAGGGAAGACAGAATGAAGTTAGAGTATCAGGTTTTATGAAATAAATTTAAAGTGACCCAGGCCATTTTAGCAGGTAGGCTCCACTTAATAAATTTTGTTCATGTGTTGAAAATTCACATTGTAATTTGCATTATGCTATCTAATGTGGGAAACCTAAAGGAAGTTCCAGATTTGACCTCTGCCCTTTAAGGACTTAAAATTTAAGGGTTACAAGGCTAAAACACATGAAAAATTAGAATACAAATTTAAAGTATATTTTCTATTGAATTAAAACAATCAGGGGGGCCGGCTGTAGCCCAGTGGATAGGGCACTGGTTCACCACATGGGAGGCCCTGGGTTTGGTTCCCGGGGCCTCTCCGAACAGGCAGACCGCCTTGAGAAGGGCAAGCCGCCATGGGCGGGGCAGAGCCACCGTGGGCAGGGCAAAAAGCTGCCACGGGCAAGGCAAAGCCACCATGGGCAGGGTCACCCGCGAACAGAGCAGAGCCGCCCATGAACAGAGCAGAGCCGCCCGCGAGCAGAAAAAGCCGCTTGCGCGGTGAGCTGACTTGGTGCGTCACCGCAACAGGGGGTGACAAAGCAGACACAAAAGAATGCAAAAATGAACACAGCAAGAGCGAGCAGAAAGGGGGGGATACGTAACAAACAAACAAACAAAAAAACATAATCAGCACTTACCATACGTAAGGTAGCACTATTTGCTGGAGGTGGTTCAGAAGAATACAAAGATGCTTAAATATATTACTAACAAACATTCCAGAATGATCTCTGTATTGATAATATAAGTCAGAAACCAGGAAGGAGAGAAGGAATTATAGAAGTGTTTTATGTGGAACTAGCCTCTTCAAGTTTCCACATTAGAATTTTTGGGCTATGTAGTGCAGCAATTTAAAATTTCCCCCAGTTTATTGTTCTGTGGTCTGTGAGTGATTAAATTGTATGATTAAGAGTATAAATTTCTCTTTGCAGCAGTGAAAGAAAAAAAATTTGCAGAAGTCATCATGGACAGCTCCATGGAGCATTTGGGAACTGAGATGGAACTGAAATAAGACTTTGATAGCTGAAAAGAAGACAGAATTGACCTCAGGCAAAGGAAGCATCAGCTAAGGAATAGGGGTGGGAACCATGGAATAATGAGAACACTTGTATGACTTCAGCAGAGAGAATATGTTACCAAAAGTCATATTGGATAGAGAGGATGTGGCTAGTTAATGAAAAGTCTTAGAAGCCTCACAGGGGAATATAGACTTGGTTCTATGGAAATAAGATTGTTTAAAGAAAAGGCTGACAAAATAATGGATAATAAATATTATTCTATTAGTCATTGTCTCATTTTGCCAGGTCTGCTGTAACAAGCACCACAGACTGGTTGGCTTAAATGACAGGTATTTATTGTTTCGTTTGCGAGGCCAGAAGTCCAAAATCAAGGTGTCAGCAAGCCATACTTTCTCTGAAGTGTTCTGGTGGTAGCTTGCTGCAATCCATAATTCTTTCTCTGCCTCCATCACATGGCCATCTGTCTCCTTCTAGCCCCTTCTCTATGACGACTCCCATCACATTGGATTTATGCTCATCCTGATTCTGATTGGCCTCATCTTAAAAGGATCTTCAAAGATCCTATTTACAAATTAGTTCATATCCACAGGACCAAAGATTAGGACTTGAGGATGCCTTCAGGAGTCATAATTCAATCCATAACAGCCATATTCATTCATTTACCATCTAGCCACTGGAAGTTAACATAGTCAAAGCAAAACGCTAGGCATTGTAGGAAATAAAATTGAATAAGACATAGTACACTGCTGTCAATGCCATTCCAAGAATAGGGCATAAGATAATGACAAAAATAATTATAATCAGAGAATATATAAGTGCTATGAGAGATATATGAGATACATGATACATCATAGTATGAGAGGAAGTAGGTAGCTTTTGAATAGTGTTCACAACATGATATTTGGATGGCACCTTGCAGGATAGGTAATATAAAGGTAAAGATAAGGAGAAAGGACTTCTAGGAGAAAAAGGATAAGAGCAAAGACAGTTCAGTTCAACATTGCATGCTTACAGTGTGTCAGGTCGCAAGTTCATACAGGGCGTAAAGACCTATCATAGCCTCTGCTCTTAAGAGCTTAAGACAGGCGAGCAGAGCACGTGTTCTCAGGGACACTGGGATAGTTCCATTCAGCCAGAGCATTTATGAAGAAGTAATGAATGAAGTTTGGAAAATAAATTGAACAAGTATTAATGAGAATCTTAAGTTCCAGGCTAAGGAATTTACACTCAATTCTACTAGGCATGGAGTACATTGAATTTTGTCAGAGTTTTCAGGAGGGGAGAGAAATAGTAAGAACTGTGTTTGGTGCAATCTAATATGGGAATAGTGTGCACAACAGATTTTAAAGCAAGAGACTCTAAAACTAGAAGGTTATTATTTCACTAACAAAGGGTGAAATGAGAATAGCCTTGGATTGCTGGAGAGAGCAGAGTGATAGTGAAAGCTCACACTTATCAAGAACATGTTTCCTTACTAGTCATTTGCTAAGGGCTTATGTGAATCATCTCACTTAAACCTCACAGTAACCCTGTAAGACAGATACTGATATTATCCCATATTGACAGGAGAGTAAACCAAACACAGAGAAGTTAAAGAACTTGCCCGTGTTGGAAACAAGTAAATGATGGAGCTAGATTCAAGCATAGGCAGTCTCCAGAGACTGCTTTTAACCACTGACTATAGAGTCAAAAACAGTTATAAATTCTGAACTTACATGACTAAGTAACAAATAGCTCAATTAACAAATACAAGGAGGTTTAAATAATTTTGCCCACTGAAAAACTTTTACCAAATTCATTATACTGTTCCTTTTAAAATAGACTCACAGAAAGGTTTAGTGATTCTCAAATTCAATAATAGATTTTTAACAGCAGAAAGTATCTCAGAGAATACGTATTCCAACCTCTCAACGTTACAGGAGAGGGAACTGAGACCAAGATTAAGAGAATTGCCCAAAATGAAAAAGCTACCTAGGGATCAAGCCCAGATTAAAACCCTTATCTCCTGATATCTGGCCTATTACAGTATAATGCACTGATTTTGTCATACTGGAAATACTAATACTCTTTGCTTTTGTTTTTCATAACAAAATGTGTCATAAAAAGAAAGTAGGTTTTACTTATTAATTCCAAAAATATATGCAATTGGTTGCATACCTACTTACTCAAAATCACAATAATAAATGTATTAAAATTAATTCCATTTTCATTTTAAGAGTTTTGACAAGTAAATTTATCTGCAACAATAAATTTGCAGATAATAGTGTTAAATAACACCCCTCCCATATTATAACTAACACTTGCTGAGCAAATAAATAAAAATCCATGTACTTCTTCTTACTGCATAGTGATTTTTTTTAAAAAATCTGATTTTTGGAGAGGTCACCAGTAGATTGTGTCCATGTTTGAATTGCATTGCTGTCTTAAGTGTACATCTTTCCAGGAGAACTCCAACTCTTTTTCTTTGATCTTTACCAACTGTTTCCCTTTGCAGTACCAGAGTCCAGCACGATAATAAAATCATAGCCAGACCAATTTTCTCTCATTTATTTTATAAGCCATCACCAGACTCAGAAATAAAGAACAAAGAGAAGCATATTCTTTTCATGTTTTTTCAAATAGAATGGCATTCAATGAAATCTCTCTTCATAGCATTAAGTATGTGAGAGAATGCTCTACATTGATGTCACATAAAAGGGTAGCACATTAAAAACCCAAAAGCAAGGACCAAAATACCTTAGATAACTCTGTGGCCTCAAGGCTAATGGAATGTGCCAAGAGAACCACCATAAAATCAAAGACACGCCATGGGAGGCTCAGGTTGCAATGGCATGGAGTTCCTTCTCAGGTAACAACTTGGAATATTTTGTCAGTTATCTCCCCATAACCCACCCTAGGCGGGTTAAAGCAAAAATAAAATGAGTTCAGAAGTTAGAAGAAAACATCAACCAATGAGGTTATAAAGAAAAGTTTGGTTCACTTCAATTTCATTGTCCCAATTGGTGAGTAATTGATTACAGATGAATGCATAAAAAACATAGAATTCATATCACTAGAGAGAGGAAGAAGGAGAAAGAGAAAAAATATCACACACTGAACTGGGGTGACATTTTTTTTTTAAAAAAGAGTGGAAAGCAAATAAAAAAATTTAAAAAGAGAAAGAAAGGAAGAGGAAAGAAAATGAAAGAAATTAAACTGACAGGAAGGAACATATGAAATGCAGCTGTGATGCTCATTTGCTCTTCTTTCAAAATGTAAATTACTTCTGATTTTGAAGTCAAGGTCTGGATATTTTCCTTTGGAAATACAGCCATATAGTCTCAAAATAGTCTCTACCACCAAAGAGAGAAAATTAGGAAGCATAATGTAGTTTTTCTGTAAGGAATTAAAAACTAGTCCTGAAAACCTAAAGGCATTTCAGTGTAACGTGTCTGCAATAGACAACAGCCTCGCAAACTCCAAATTTCATAGCCTGATGTAGGCACAAAGAAAGCCAGAGACTTGGTTGCCTGGCAACCTCACTCTTCACAGGCAGCTGGAGTAAAAGGAATCTGCTGGTGCCAAATGCCCTTTCACCTCCTTCGTTAAAGGGAAATCAGAGCAAAAGAGTTACCTTGCAAGGGCCAAAGCCCCCTGTGAGAAAGAGAGGTTTGAGAAACTCTCCTCTAGCTTCACTTTGTTTGGGGAATCACTTGAATGGGGGTTCTAATATCTCAGTAAGTAATAAATGGCATTTCCCCACCCCCCTCTGTGTCCCCTGGGTTCCATTTTGAAAAGAACAGGCTGCAAGCTTGGTGTTCTGACGTTGTATACAATGGAAAGGAAATCACTTTTGTTCTGAATTGACAGTTAAATTCTGAGAGCCAGGAAAAAATTGTTTGTGATTCTTTTAGTGATATCATTTCATTAGCATCTTCCCCAATTTTTCATTATTTAGAATTGCTTTTTGATAATACAAGACCTAATAAAATGCATTCAAGATGAAAAGAAAATTAGACTGTAAAACTATTCTGTTTTTACATAAACATCTGGTGATTGAGTTTATTTGGGGAAATTTACTTGGCTGGCAAGTAATATGAAATATGAAAAGTTCCTAGAGGTAATTCAGTATAAAGAGTGGTGAGACCTTCCCAAAGGAATTCATACAGCCCATTCCTAAAAGGGAAAATATTCTAATTTTACCTCTTACTCTGTGGAAATTTTAGTCTTTCCTAGGATGCCTAATGAGTAATTTTCAATTAGTCTGGTTCTCTCAAGGTCAAATAGTAAAATGTGAAAGGAAATTTGGCAAATAGCTGCATAGCACCAAGAAAAATACATCAAAGTAAACATTAAGAACAGTTGGTTCTGATCCTCTCCCTGTCACTCAGCATAGTACTGGGATTCTAAATTCTAACTTGAGTGACATATACATAACTAACATCCTTAGTTTGCACTTACATTTTCACTTCAGGCAAAATTCTAAAAATGAAACATGAAAAGTATACATAGTGTTTAAGCTTTTCAAGTTGTTGAAATTATATACATTTATTTCAGTTTCATTCACTATCAGGAAGTATAATTACTTTTACACTTTTTAATAACAGTTTGTTCACTCTTCTTCCTTTATTCTGTTGTGTTTTACTAAAATATGCTTTTACTGTTTTAAACTATAGAATATATACACATATTCCATTCATCATCCCACTCCACCTCCAAAGTAGAGGAGGAAATGTGTTTTTCATTCTCCACATGACTTCTCCAAGGCAGTCTTCTGTGATTGTCAGTAACTATATGAATCATCCAGAAGACTCTAGTCAGTGAAGGTGAGCAGGGATCAAGCAGCTAAAGAGAAAAAAGAAAAGGAGCTTAGCATACCTATTCTAGAGGTCAAACCAATTACTAAAGATTTCGGTGAAAGTGAAAAGGAAGAATATAATTTTGCTCTAAGTTGAGGATATACCTGACTCAAAGTTCATGACTTTCACCTTCTCAGGAATTGCTACAGAGTCATTTAGCAACATAATTCCTCATATAAGTTTCTCTTAAAAATAAAAATTCCCAAGCCAGTTACCACAAACAAGATGGCAGAAGGAGATGCTTCAGGGCTTGGTTCTCCCACAAAAGCTTTGAACAACAAGTAAGAATTTGTAGAAACATTGTTCTCAGAGCTCTAGAAAAGAGTTAGAGGAATGCAGTGTCAGGATAATCAAAACAAAAGGTACTTAAAAGTAGTAGGATCTTCTGTCACCCTGGCTGGCCCTTCTCCAACCCATCACTAACTTACCATGGAAGCGGCCTATGCTCCCAGAGCAGATCCCTGGTTCCAGTTCCAAAGGGAACAGAGTAACCCTCATGTACATACTGGAGTATGGATGCCTGGCTTTATCTCTCTGCTGATGGCCTGAGTGACTCCTTGTCCCAGAACTTGCCCGGCATATAGTAGGTGGCACATAGAACTCCTACAAAATGCTCTGGGAGAACAATCAAATTTTGCTGCCTGGGGCAATTTTCCTGGCTGTAGGAAATACAGTAAAGGGCCCAGTCAGTGAGGAAACTGTTTCCTAGGGAAGAGGACATATTCAGGTCCACATAAACAAGGGAATTCCCAGGGCCAAATGAGCATGCCCAAGATTTGTGAAGGTGAGCAGGGATCAAGCAGCTAAGGCCCTATGCTTTGGCCTTTAGCTCTTCTCTAAACTCTCTGTATGGATAAATAAGCTCTGAAGGAGAGCACTGGTACAGGCCAATCTGCAAAGACTGGGAAAGGTGTTTTCTTTTTTTTTTTCCCTCTCCTGTTTCCTTTGTTTGTTTGTTATCTCCTGGCATTGCAGGAAAGCTCTATCTTAATGCTAGCTGGATACAAGTGTAAAGAACAGCTGCCTCAGAGTCTAAATTCCAGTGATAACCCATTAAAATATGAAAATGTCCAGTTTCAACAAAAGGTTATAAAACATACAAAGAAACAGGATGTGATGGCCCAGACAAAGGAGTAGATTAAAGCAGTAGAAATCAATCAATGAGAATGACCAGACTTGGGATATTACAGACAAAGATTTTTAAAATGTTCATACAGACACAGTGCTGGTAGGGACCAGCTTCTTTCCACCCAGATTAGATTGCAGCTCTAGCTTAAGCCCCAGGGCCACCTCCAGCAGGGAGGAATCTGACAGGACCTACACCAGGCTCTCCAGGAAAATACAGGCCACGCCATGGAGGCTGGTAATCGTCCTGCTCTGGTGGCTCAAGCTGCCTCAGAAGCTATTTTGTGGCTGGAGTTGGAAGCTCCATTTCCCAAAAGCAGGGGAGAAAGAGACAGTTGCTCACCAACTTCAGCTACTGATTAGAAAACTCAGCTGGCTAAAGTAAAACCCTAAGAACAGCTGAAGTTTGAACCTGTCCAAGTCGGAAAGAGTCCAGTAGCCACCATTTTGACTCCACGCCTAGCATGAGGGGAAGCCAGGCTGATTGAAAATCACAGTGATGGTAGGAACTGGCTTCTTTCTACCCAGATCATACTGCAGCCCTAGCCTAGGCTCCAGCCCTGCCTCTGGCAGGGAGGAAGCTGGCGGACCTGCACCAGCCTATCCAGGTAACTGCAAGTACATTCAGCTGGCAGACAGAATAGTCGGAAGTCTACCGGAGCAACTGCAGTCATTTTGGACCCACACAGCATAGATTGCTGCCCACACCTGCAGCTCCATCCCTGCTCCAGGCAGAGGAGGAAGGGGCATGAAGTTTCATCAGTCTCTCTGGACAACTACAGTCTAGACCTGCGCAACTTGGATTATTACACACAGCTGTGGCTCTGTCCCTATCCCTGGCAAAGGATAAAGGTGGGAGAAGCTTCATCAGTCCCTGGGGCAATGCGGGCAGCTTGAGCCTCCAGAGCTTATAGCACCAACCACATCCTCAGCTCCTACTACACAACCTGCAAGGGAGAAAGGACAAGAAAGCCCTAAACTAATGAGAGGAACTACACCCAGAATAAATATATCTAGTAAACCAGATGCCAATACACCAACAAATAATTATGATCCATACCAGGAAACAGGAAGATATGGCCCAGTTAAAGGAACAAGATAAGTCTCCGGATGACATAAAGGAATTGAGACAACTAATCACAGATGTTCAAACAAATCTCCTTAATAAATTCAATGAGATAGCTAAAGAGATTAAGGATATTAAGAAGACATTGGATGAGCACAAAGAAGAATTTGAAAGCATACATAGAAAAACAGCAGATCTTACAGGAATGAAAGGTACAATAAATGAAATTTAAAATACACTGGAATCATATAATAGCAGATTTCAGGAGGCAGAAGAAAGTATTGGTGAGCCTGAAGAAATGGCCTCTGAAAGCAAACATACAAAAGAACAGATGAATAAAATAATGGAAAAAATTGAACAAGGTTTCAGGGAACTAAATGACAGTAAGAGATTTGCAAACATATGTGTCATGGGTGTCCCAGAAGGAGAAGAGAAGGTAAAAGGGGTAGAAGGAATATTTGAAGAAATAATGGTAGAAAATTTCCCAAACTTATTGAAGGACATGGATATCCATGTTAAAGAAGCACAACGTACTCCCATCTGAATAAATCCGAATAGACCAACTCTGAGACACATACTAATCAGAATGTCATATGCCAAAGACAAAGAGAGAATTCTGAGAGCAGCAAGAGAAAAGCAATACATAACATATAAGGGATGCCCAATAAGATTAAGTGTAGATTTCTCATCAGAAACCATGGAGGCAAGACAACATGGTATGATATATTTAAGATACTGCAAGAGAAAAACTTTCAGCCAAGAATTTTATATCTGGCAAGATAGTCTTTCAAAAATGAAGGCAAGTTTAGAATATTCACAGATAAACAGAAACAGAGAGTTTGTAACCAAGAAAATGGCTTTGCAGGAAATACTAAAGGGTGTGCTACAGTCTGAAAAGAAAACTCAGGAGAGAGAGGATTGGAAGAGAGTATAGAAATGAAGATTATATCAGTAAAAGTAAACGTATCAAAAGAGTAGTGAAAATAAAATATGACAGATAAAACCTGTAGTAGTTTGGAAGTTTGATATAGCTATGAATTCCAAAAATAGATATTGGATTATGCTTGTAAACCGGTCTGTTAATCTGGGCATGATTAAATTATGATTAGGGCATTGACTGGGCCATAACAATAGGGCATTGAGCCCCATCCCTTGGTTGGTGGGGTCTCAAAGATAAAAAGACATGGCAAAGGACAGAATTGGAGCAGTGTTTGATGTTGGAGTTCTGAGGCTAAGATTTAATGCTGGAGCCCCGGGAAGTGAGCACACAGAGGAGCTTGGTTGTGAGGAAAGAGAGAAGGCCCTGGGAAGAGAAACAAGCTGTTTTCCTGATAGTCTACAGCTGGGCTTGTGGAGAGACGCAAAGCCTAGAGATCCTCATAGTCTACAGCTCACTTTGTGGAGATAGCGAGTAGCTGAACTAGGAGACAAGCAAGCCCTGGGAAGAGAGGAACCCAGGAAGCCTGAACCCTTGCAGACGTCAGCAGCCATCTTGCTCCAACACATGGCGTTCTAGTCAGGGTTCTCTCGGGAAACAGAATCAACATGAGATCTCTGTTAAAAATTTAAGATTTTATAAGAGTCTCTCACATGACCGTGGGGATACACAAGTCCAGGTTCTGCCAGCAGGCTGCAAGCCAGGGGCTCCGATGAAAGACTGATGAAGGATCCTCGATGAGTTCCTGGGAGAAGTTCGCTGTCAAACGACGAGCTGGGAAATTCTCTCCGAATGTTGAAATCAGTTCCCTTTTATGGCAGTCAACTGAATGGATAAAAGGCGTCATCCATTCTTGATCCAATCTTGCTGAATGATGCAGATGCAATCAGCCATCCATGCAGTAAACTCAATTAGCCCCGGGCTTGCTGGACCCAACAGCTGGGCACAATTACCTGGCCGAGTTGACACATTAGCCTAACCATCACAGTCCACCCCTTGTCAACTCGGCAACCATACACATTACCCTAAACCATACTTAGTCTCTAAGTAAAAACAATAACATACAAGCATTCATATATATTTCCGCCTAACAATGTTTAATTCCCGTGCGTACAACCGGAAACGCATTAATTTCCCACAGAATATGGTGCAAGACCTCGGGCAATATTCACTCTTAAACTTGACATCCTTAAAAATTATGACATGAAATTAATTTTGTGTACATATACAGTCATACTCATAATGAAACAGGGAAGAAGGGTTCATGATTATTACAGTCCTCGTTTCTGTAACTGGTCACGTGGTCGAAGTTCATATTTATCACTACCTTCTTCCACTACCCATTCCATGTTCCCGTTACCCTCAGCAAGCACTTCAGCTGGCCGTGGTTCTTTGCCAGGTGGGGTGACCCAAACCTTCATTCCAGAAGATTCTGGGCCATTGTTAGTCCTACTTGAATTGGTTTGTT
>PVKH010028281.1:0-12872 GCA_004027955.1 Chaetophractus vellerosus
TGGCCGTACCTTAAACCAAAACCTAATTCAGAGCAAGGTCCTAACTTTCTTCAATTCTCTGAGGGCTGAAAGAGGTGGGGAAGCTACAGAAGAAATGTCTGAAGCTAGCAGAGGTTGGTTCATGTAGTTTTAAGGAAAAACAAAAGCCATCTCCATAACATAAAAGTATAAGGTGAAGAATCAAATATTGACGTAGAAGTTGCAGCAAGATCTAGCTAAGATAATTGATGAAGGTGGCTACAAAAAACAACAGATTTTCAATGTAGATGAAATATCCTTCTGTTGGATAAACATGCCATCTAGGACTTTCATCTCTAGAGAGAAGAAGTCAATGCCTCGCTCAAAGAATCAAAGGACAGGCTGACACTTACTACAGGCTAATGCAGCTTGTGAATTTAAGGTAAATCCAGTGCTTAGCTACCATTCCTAAAATCCTAGGGCCTTAAGAATTATGCTAAACTGTTTCTGTTCATACTTTATAAATGGAACAATAAAGCCATTTACAACATGGTCTCCTGAACATTTTAAACCCATTCTTGAGCTCTGCTGCTCAGGAAAGAAGATTCCTTTCAAAATATAATTGTTCATTGACAATGCATCTGGTCACCCAAGAGCTCTGATGGAGATGTACAATGAGATTAATGTTGTTTTCATTTCTGATAACACAACATTCATTCAGCATCTCATGGATCAAGGAGTCATTTGGAATGTCAAGTTTTATTACTTAAGAAATACATTTCATAAGGCTATAGTCATTTGTCTGATGGATATGGGCAAAGTCAATTGAAAATCTTCTGGAAAGTATTCACCATTCTAAATGCCATTAGGGAACCAGCTGTAGCTCAACTGGTAGGGCACTGGTTTACCACATGGGAGGCCTCAGGTTCAGTTCCCGGGGCCTCCTCGAGAAGGCAAGCCACCGTGAAACAGGAAAGCCGCCGTGAAGCAGGCAAGCCGCCGTGAAGCAGGCAAGCCGCCGCGAGCAGGCAAGCCGCTGTGTGGTGAGCTGACTTGGCAGGATGCCGCAGCAAGGAGAGACAAGCAGACACAGAAGAATGCAAAGCAAATGAACACAGCAAGAACAAGCAGCAAGGGGGGCATATATAAATAAATAAAAGATAAAAATAAAAAATAAATGCCATTAGAACATAAGTGATTCATGGGAGTTCATCAAAATAACAACATTAACTGCAGTTTGGAAAAAGTTGATTCCAACCCTCATAGATGACTTTGAGGTATTCAAGACTTCAGGGGAGGAGTAACTGCAGATGTGGTAGAAATAGGAAGAGAATTAGAATTAGAAGTGGAGCCTGAAAATGAGAATGAATTGCTGCAATGCCATGATAAATGTTTAACCGACGAGGAGATGCAGCTTATGGCTGAACAAAGGAAGTGCTTTCTTGAGATGGAATCTACTCTGTTAAAGATGCAGTGAACATTGTTGAAATAACACAATGTCTAAGATATCACATAAATTTAGTTGCTAAGGCATTGGCAGGGTTTTGAAAAAAGTTTTACTTTGGGTAATATGCTCTCAAACAGTACTTTGTGCTACAGGGAAATCTTTCATGAAAGGAAGAGTCAATCCATGTAACAAATTTCATGCCACGTTATTTTAAGAAGCTGCCACAGCCACACCAGCCTTTACCAACCATCACCCTGATCATAGGTCATCAGCATCAAGACAAGACCCTCCACCAGCAAAATAAAATATGACTCACTTAAGGCTCAGATGAAGGTTAGCACTTTTTGAGCAATGAAGTATTTTTTAAATTAAGGCACTTACATTGCTTTTATAGATAAAATGCTATTGCACACTTCATAGATGACAGTGCAATGTAAACATAACTTTTATATGCATTGGGAAACCACAAAAATTTGTGTGATTTGCTTTATTGTAATATTCGCTTTATTACAGTAGTCTGAAAGCAACCTACAATGTTTCTGAAGTAGGTCTGTAGTTTTACATTTAATGGAATTTCAAGTAAGTTTCCTGGAACTTTTCCATATAAAAAGAGGGTTTATATAGGTGTACTTAATATAAGGTTGTTATGATTTCCTCTTAAAAACAGAGACGAAAGGCAAAGCCCTTTCGTCTAGTGTATCTGTTCTTTGAGCAGTCTTGATTTGCAGTGTCCTTGTATTTTTGCTTCACCATGTGTAGTCTCCTGATAAGTAGATTCCCTTCTTTGCAGTTCACATTACTGACCTTGAAGACTTTTGCTGTGGACTTTTGCTGGAAGTGGCAGATTTATACCAGCTCAAATCTCGTTGTTTTTGATTAAGGTCCTGAGGTTAGAGAAATGTAATTTGTACCCCACAAGGTAGTAGAGTGAGAACATGACAGCAATTAATCCTTTTCTTGATGATGACAATGATAAAATACCCCCTGTTGCCTCTGATATTTTTGCTAATATTCCAAAAGGGAAATTTCCCCTGCATTTATTTATATTTAAGTTTTTTTTAAAAAAATGTTTAATGTTAAAACTTTATTAGGCATTTTTATCAGAAACCATATCAATATTATTGCAGAAGTAATTTGTGAAGACTAAAATCATAATCTGTAATTAAACATAATTTTATCTAAATATAAACTCCTACATATAGGTATAAAATGAAAAATGCATTTTTGATACATTATTTATTAGAAATTTGGCAACTTCAAATATATCTTTTGAAGTTCAAATCAATCATGCAAAGCTAATAGCATGTTTAAACTAAACCTAATTATTTCACTTATATTTTTAAACATATTATGTTTGTAATGTCTTAGTTTGGAGTACCTTTATTTACTTTCAGGGCTTTTCAATTCAGTTTGCAAAATACATTATATAAACTTTATTAATTAGTTAAATCTTATCCAGTCTAAGATAAAGGAGAGGAATTACTGGGAGGAAAAGATAGATATATTTCATTGTCTTCTAATCACCTACATGGTCCAATCAAACTGAAAACTCAATAACTTATGCAAATGGAAAAATGTAGGAAAGTACTGGACAAAAATGGCAGTAGCACCAGAGGTCCCATCCCCAAATTTCTCTAACCTTGGCAGGACATGCATAATCATGGACCGTGGAGAAGACATTCCAGTTTTGGATATAAGTGAGTTATAACAAATGCTCTGTTAGTACCCACATTGGCCATAAACTTCTTGTGCTATTAACTATCAAATTTCTTGAAACAGAGGAAGTCAAAGAGATTATCTTTAAATCATAAAGTTTTATAGAAATGAATCATTGCAAAAACCAAACACCTCCAACACATGATAAAACATGGGTCCTCTTAATGTTTATGAATTGCATGATTTGCATTGCTCCATTTCCTCCAAGATTCCTGCCTCAGAATTGGAGTAGAATCATCATTGACTTATAAATGCCTAAGTTATGTTAAAATGAAGATTATTATTGGCTGAACAAATTTATCTTGCTCTAGGAGCAAACTATCATTTGAAATGTAGACAAGAATACCATAACTGAAGGAAGATCCAGTCTTCATGAAATCTAGAAATTGAAATTTCCTTGTAGCCTGGTCTTCCTGAGCTATAGAAGAGTGTTTCTTCTCCTCTATGGTAGTATTTATATTTCACAAACCAATCAACAGTTGCTATACTTGCTCATCTCCCAAAAGGAAACACCTACAACCAATAAATATACTGAATATTGCCAAACTTGTTCCGTGTGCCATCTTTAAATTGGACACTCACAGATGTTTTCTAAAGAAGGGGAAATAAATATGCAACCATGGAATTAATTGCTTTTGAGGGTTTCTGAATTCAGAAAACTCCATCAGTGTTGGAAAAAGTGCTCATTCCCTTTCCTTCACAATCCACACGAGTGTGGCTTTATCGCCAATGTGGATAAAGGCATACTAATGAAAATTTACTAATGATCGGTTTCAACAAACTTTATATCAAATAAATGCTCTAGTGATATCTATATGTAATATAGAAATTAAAATTATTAAATTAGGATCAAGAAATGAGTTACAAATCTATAATTGAAATTTTTAGGTAATGACTAAAGCTCTATCTTTGATCTTACTGAGAATTTTACTGTCACAGGTTTGCTTTATCTTTAAACCACACTTTTCTGTGAGCACCCTGGATTTGATCTTTAATTGGAAACTATTTCTTAATTTTAGCATCTTTTGCCCTCAGGATAGCCTCAGAATCTTCAAAAACAGCAAGTTATGCCTCCTTTTGATTTAACTGTTCTTACTTTATATTATCTCTCTACTGTCACATTTTACTATAAACAGCAAGTTGAAATCAGGTAGAACTTTCTATAATCTGGTTGTCCAGTTCAAAAGGGGCATTTTCTATGTTGCACATTACTTTAGCCAACAGTATTGATAAAATAATTGGTGAAATAAACAGTTGTAAGATCAAGTGAGAGATTTTTATTAAAATAATTAGCATACAGGGACATGCCAAGATCTAAGTGGATCCTTCACTCAGTTTTGAAGATTGCATAGCAAGAAGAGAACAATTCTATCACCCTAGAAAGTTTTTTCATGCCCCATCCTAGTTAACATTCCCCTTCTCTCTCACTTCCCCAGCAGGTCGACATAGTTTGGATTTCTATAATCATAGGTTAGTTTTGAAAATTCTAGTATTTTATATAAATGGAATCACAATGCATGGGCTTTTTTTCATCTGGCTTTTTCAATCAGCACAGTATTTTTTAGATTTACTCATAAAGTTGCATGCATTGAGTTTTTTTCCCATTTTATTGCTGATGGCAATATTCCATTGTGCCATCCTTTGTTATTCTTTCTCTTGCTAATGAATATATGGGTTGTAACACTTTTTAGATGCCTGGAATAAAGCTGCTCTAAATATTCTATTGTGAAAATGTATTTTCATTTCTGTTGAATAAATTCCTAGGAGTAGAATGGCTTAGCCATAGGGTCAGTGCATGTTTAGCACCACAAAAAAAAAAAAAAAAAAAAAAAAAATTCCCGGAAGTATTCTAAATGTTTGTGTCATTTTACATTTCCATCAACAAATATGAAAGTTCTGTTTGCTTTTCTTGATTTTCAGCACTTGATATTGTCTATCTTTTTTATTTTAACCATTCCCATGTCTGTGTATTATTATTTCACTATGGTTTTATTTACATTTCTTTCATGACTAATGATGTTGAGCACATTTTCATGTGATTATTTGGCATTCATACACCTTCTTTTGTGAAGTGCTTAAGTGTTTATTTGTCATGTTATTTAACCTGTTGAAGGAATTCTTCATAAAATCTTGGTAAATGTTCTTTGTGAGTTATATGTGTTACAAGTATTTTCTTCAAGTTTGTGGATTGCTTATTTATTTTCTTGATGTTTTTTGCAGAGCAAAAATATTAAATTTTAATTTATTTTTATTATTATTCATGCTCTCTATTATTTATAAGAAAGTTTTACATATTTCAAGATCAACGCGGTGACTCTCAACAACCTGCTCCTGCGGAATGGACGTCTGCTCCTGCAGTACCAGCAAGCAGCTCAGGTACAATATAAGTCAGCTTGAGGCGTGGCTTCCGGGCCAAAACCTCCACCAGAGCGGAGCAGTTCAGATATTGGAGCCTCTGATCCAAGCAGCCCAGCTCCTGCAGCTGAAGAAGAAAACCCCTGAAGATGCGGAGGCCATCTGCTCGCTGTGCACCTCCCTCAGCACCCAGCAGATTGTCAAAATTTTACACCTTTATACTCCCCAGAATGACTTTGAAGAACGGGTAACAGTGGCCTTTATACGAACAATACAGGCACAGCTACAATAGCGGAATGATCCTCAGCAACTGCTGTTAGACTCCAAGCACATCACACAGTGTAATATCACATAGTGATATTCACCTACATTTTCTACTAGTTTTATTATGTTTGGTTGTTTGTTTTAGCTTTTACATTTATGTCTGTGATCCAGCTGAAATTTACTTTTGTGTATAGTGTTAGGTACAGTCATTTTTTTTCTATAATATATATCCAGTTGTTCCAGCACCATTTTTGAAGAAATATATTTTTTTAACTTTTCATAGTTGTAGCAAAAGTACAATTCAAATTTTCCCTTTTTAACCATTTTCAAGTGTGCAATTCAGTTGCATTAATTACATTCCCCATATTGTACTACCACCACCAGTATACTTTACCCCAATATTCCTATCACCTCAAACAGAAACTCTGCACCCATGTAGTAATAACACACTTCTCTGCTCCAGCATCCGGTCCCTGGTAAACTATGATTTACTTTCTGTCTCTAAAATTTACTCTGAAGAAATCATTTTTCCTTATTTATTTTTGAAGTGTATCTGATTGGAAATTATATTGTATATGTGTATGTATATTACCAGACTCTCCATTCAATGCTATGTTTTATTTGTATATCTTTTTAGCAATACAACACTTTCTAGATTAGGTAGATTCAGAGTAAGTCTTGAAAACCGGTAGGTTAATTTTCCAACATTTCTCTTCTCATTCATGACTATTTTGGTTATTCTTGGCTCATTTCCTTCACACATAAAATTTTAAATCAAATAGCAAATACTATCTAGAAGGGATGAGTGAACCCTAGTTAATCCATGGAGTTTAATTAATAGTATTATTATAAAAGTATGTTATCACCTATTGCAACAAATATTCCACAGCAATGCAAGTTGATGTTGGGTGGTATATGGGACTCCTATATTTTATGCATGATTGTTCTGTAAACACCCAACTTCTCTAATAAAGAAAAAAAATACTTAAAAAATGTAAAACAATATCACTCTTCTGACTTTTTTGTTCTGGAAAATATTGTAACTTTCAAAATATTATGGGGGCTGGCTGTAGCCCAGTGGATAGGGCGGCGGTACACCACATGGGAGGCCCTGGGTTTGGTTCCCGGGGGGCCTCTCCAGGCGGGCTGACCACCTTGAGGGGGCAAGCCACCATGGGTGGGGCAAATCCACCATGGGCAAGGCAAAAAAGCCGCCACGGGCAGGGCAAAGCTGCCATGGGCAGGGCAGTCGCCCGTGAACAGAGTCAAACCACCCGCGAAGAATGGAGCCAAGCTGCCCACGAAAAGTGGAGCTGAGCCACCCGTGAAACGGAACATAGCCACCCATGAGCGGGGCAAGCCATCTATGCGGGGGCCGACTCAGTGCATCGCTGCAATGGGGGGAGACAAAAAAGCAGACATAGAAGAACACACAGCAAGAGCAAGCAGAAAAGGGGGGATATGTAACAACAACAAAAAAATATTATGCTACTTATGTTAACATGCAGCAGATTTATTATTATTTCTAAATGAGTTAGTAAATATTTTTAAAATTTAATTTCTGACACAGTAAATTTCAATAAATATAAAAGTGGGTGCTGGAAATTTGATTAGAATTATATTGCACATATAAATTAATCTGGGGAAAATTGGTATCTTATTATTGAATATGTAATCCATAAAAAGGGGTATAACTCCATTTATTTAGGGATTCTACAAATTTTCTCAACAATTTTTTTTGTAATTTTCAAGGGAGTTCTTGCATATATTTTGTTATTTTGGGCCCTAAGTATTTGCTGGTTCTGATGCTATTATAAATGACATTTTCGTATTTTAAAATTTTATGAAAGGTATTTGTCATTTTATTACAGCACTATTAATAGATTCAAACAAGATACTAATAAAATCCCATCAACAGATAAATAGATAAATAAATGTTTGTCATATACTCACATGGTAGACTACTATATAGCATAAGAACAAATTCCTTCAAACTATATGAATTAATATGGATGAACCTCACATACATAAAGTTGAGTAAGAGAAGCTATACACTTTATGATTCTATTTAAATAAAGTAAAAGAAGAACAAAATTAACCCATACCATTTTGTCATAATGCTCATTACTCTGTGAGCAAAATGGTTAGAAAATAAGAAAATGAAGGTGACTTCTGAAGTGTTTGTAACATTCTTTGTTGATCTGAATGTTGGTTACATGGTTGTATTCAGTTAAATATCTACTTAGCAGTTTGTAGAGTCATGATATGTGTTCACTTTTGCATGTGGATTATACTCAAATAATTTGTAAATAATAGGCATTTCATTTGTTTACATTAATCTACCCTTCATGTTTCCTTATCTACATACAAACAAATGTACTAGTTTTCCCATCTTTAAAAAAATCTTTCCCTCTATTTCTTTTTTCCCCTCTGTGATAAAGGAGTTGTCTTTATTTGTTATCTTCACATCCTCATCCCCATTAAGTCTTCGGCATACAGAAGTCTGGCTTTCATCTACACCATCCCAATGAAATTGTACCTGTCAATGTACAATCCATTGCCACATATCAATTATCAGTTTAATTGACCTCTCAGACTAATTAATACTCTTGCAAATACTTTTCTATATTAGCTTTTATGGTAGCACTGAAAGCTCCTGCTTAGTCTCTTTTCCTCATCATCTACCCACCTTTAAATTGTTGGATTGCTCCCAGGTCCTATTCTCCTCTGTTCTTCAACTCTATCCCTAGCTGATTTCATGTGGCCCCAAGGTTTTAAAAACATGCATACAGAATTAAAATTTATATATATTTCCAGATCAGATTTCTCTTTTCAATTTAAGGCTCATAATATCAATGTCTGAGTTGACATTTTAATGGCTTTATATAAATATCTAGGTTAATACCTTAAAGTAATGGATTCAATTGTCAAAATTTTTGCTTATGCAGTGTTCCTTATCTCACTAGATGGAGTAGCATACACCATCAGTTGACTTAACAAAAACCCCAAGAAATATAATGGAATTTTCACTTGTCTTTACCCTTGTTGTTAACAATGATTCTATAGAAAATCTAAGTTGTGTACCAGATCCTTTTACTTCACCGGATGTTGCCAAACTAGTCTAACCTTACAGACACTCTAAGACTACATGTTTCTACTGGTGCACCTCTATAATCTGATCTCACACCATAGAGTATTTTGAAGGCTTAAAATTATAAAATAGGGTTATTTCATGCCTTTTTCCAGGTCCTATTTTCATTTCTACCCTTCCTACATATCTTATGTCATTTCATTTCCTTTTCATCCATTTCCCATAACATTTAAAACATGTAGGCTTTTTTCATTTTTTCTTATATTTGCTTTTGTTGTCCTGTCTGCTTGTAATGCCTTTATCCTGTTTCTTTTCAAGGAGCAAATAGATTTTAACTCAAATTTTGAAAAAGTGTCTCCTGACTCTCCAACTAAAACAGCCCTCTCCCACATTCAACAGTTCTCTCTATTTCATTGCCTTGATATAAAATCTTCACTGCACCTAATATGTCCTTCTCTGCCCCAAATGCAAGGTAAACTCCATTAAGAGTAAAGGTTCATTTGCATTTTTGCTTCTTTTTCATGAG
This sequence comes from Chaetophractus vellerosus, assembly GCA_004027955.1. Taxonomy (NCBI): domain Eukaryota; kingdom Metazoa; phylum Chordata; class Mammalia; order Cingulata; family Chlamyphoridae; genus Chaetophractus; species Chaetophractus vellerosus. The sequence continues at coordinate 9,358 of PVKH010028281.1, forward strand.
CTCCTAAAATATTACCTTAAATGAAAGTGTTGCTCAGCGAACTTTTATTGAGGAGTAAAAGGAGAAGAGAGTGAGTTGGAATGTGGGGAAATGCAGCTGTAGATGGGCCTTGAGAGATGAGAAAGATTTGGGTAAGTAAAGACAATGAAGCAGCATATTTATGGTAGGCACAAAGTATAAGCTGAAGAAGTACTCAGGTTCAGAGAGGCATTTTTGTGAGGCAATGAACAGGTAAGCTTAGCTAATAGAAAATCTGTGATACTAAGAGAAGATACCAAGAAATTTAGGTATTGTTATTTAGTGATTAAAAGTCAATAAATTTTTCTGGGAACAATAATGATACTCATAAACTGTGCTTTATAAAAAAATATTTTGGCTCCAGTGTCCAGAATAATCCAACAGGAGATGATATTTGAACAGATTCAGGATGGGTAAATATCTGTGATATAATTAAGAATATTCTTAATTAATTGGAATGGTAGTGTTAGGGGTTGTTTGGGGAGAAAAATTGGCAAAAAAATGTAAACTTAACAAACAGATCATGATTTTTAATATTATGTTGAAACCACTAATAATAGCTACCTACATACAACCATGAAAGTACCTTCTAAATCATTATATTAACTAAAGTCTATATTAAATGGGCCTGAGAGTCCCAAAACATTGGGACATTTAGTTTAGCAAAATGCATAGGAGATTCAGTCATATTCTTGCGTGTATCAATAAGATGTTTCTTTTTATTGTGTATAGAATTCGATTGAGTGACTGTATCACAATGTGTTTATCTAGCCATGTATTGAAGGACATTTGGATTGTTGAAGTTTAGTGATTATGAATAATTATAAATATTCATGTACAAGTTTTGTGAGAAAGTAAGTTTTCATTTCTTAGGGTAAATTCTTAAAGATGGGATTCCTGGATAGCATAATAAGTGTATGTTAAACTAGATAAGAAACAACTGTGATGCTTTCCAGAGTGGCTGCACCATTTGGAATACCCACTAGCTATGTATAAGATTTTCTGTTATTATTAAAATAAACTTATTTTATTGTAAAATCTTTTGCCCATTTTTATTGAGTTGTTTTTCTTGTTGCACTTTGAAATTCTTCATATATTTTGGATACAATTCCAACATTCCTTTTTCTTTTGTAAAAAAAATTTTTTTCATAGAACCCAACTAGGTGACATTCTAATAATTCTGTACTATCAAACATATGTCCCCATTTGGTGGAAGTATATTTAATATATTTCCAAATTTTCTTCATCCTTTCAATTTTTACAATTTATTTATATTTTTATGATTTAAATGTTGATATTCTATCCTGTAACCATATTTTTTAGCTCACCTGTGGATCAGAGATAAGCCAGGAGTATCTTAGATCTATTCAATAGCTTTTATTTGTCACCTGCTACCTATAATCCTCAACTGCAAAACTGATTTTAGCATTTTCTCTCTTTTACCTTGCCATGCCAAGAACCTGTCTCTTGAAAAATGGCCAATCTGTGCAGTTTATATATATATATATAGGGCCATCCCCTTCATTCCATTCAGTTGGTTGGAACAAGAATCAAGGAAATTTCTACCAATTAAACCCTGAGTTTGTTAGTCCAAATAAAGGAAATTTATTTGAGTTATTTGAGATAATGACTCTTTTTAAATATCTCTTCATTCTGTGTTGTCACTATAAAAGTATATGGCAATATTTTAGCCAGCTCTCATGATTTGGTCACAAAGTTCTATATTAAGATCTCTCTCAAATAACAATGTATTAAGAATTGTGCTTGCTTATATCTTTCTTTCATTGGAATGGAATTTCTTTTCTCTTCATCATTATTTTGTAGGTGGTTTTTCATACTTTTAAATCTTTTCATTATTTTATAATTTTTGGAGGGCAAATTAAAAATCTTCTTATACTACAATCTTTACCCAGAATTTCTAGCTGTAATGTGGCTTATCAAGATTATTGTTCTGCATGATATTGCAATAACAGATACAAGCCATTATACATTTTGTCAAAACCTATAAAATTGTGTGGTGCAAAGTGTAAGCCATAATGTAAACTATAGACCATGCTTAGCAGCAATGCTTCAGTATGTTTTTATCAATTATAACAAATATACCACATTAATGGAAGATGCTGTTAATGGGAGAAATTGTGGGAGGGAGAGGGGGTAGCATATATGGGAATTCCCTATATTTTAAATGTAACATTTATGTAATCTAAAAGTTCTTTTAAAATAAATAAAAATAAATATATACATATTGCAACATAAAGTGTCTCATTATAATTGTAGAGGCATCTATTTCTCCACTTAGTTTTTCCAAATTTGCATCATGTATTTTGAGTTGTCCTGGTTTAGGTGCATAAATGTTTATGATTTGTCTTTCTTCTTGATAGATTACCGCTTTTAATAATATATAATGTCCTTTTTGTCTCGTACAATAGTTTTGCATTTAAAGTTTGGTTGCTGTGTGTTCCGATAGGAGGGGGAGGGAAGAATTGAATGGATGGAACATGAGGCATATTTGGGCATTGCAGTTGTTCTGCATGGACTTGCAGTGACGGATACAGGCCACTTTAAGTTTCATCAGAACCTATAAAAGTGTGCGGGCCAAAGTGTAAGCCATAACATAAACCATTGACCATGGTTAATATGTTAAAATTTGTACATCAATTGTAACAAATGTACCATCTGCATGTAAAATATAATTAATAGGGAGAAAGGAAAAGGGGGCCAGCCTTGTGTAGATGGGAACAACCTATACTTTCTATGTGACTTTTCTGTAACCTAACGTTTCTTTGAAGATAAAATGAAAAAAAAAAAAAACACTGGGGGATATACAGAAGAAAATGTCACTGTACATACAAGACAACAGATCTTACAAGTGTGAAAGATACAATGTCTAGAAAAACATTATTTCAATTTTTTATTTTTTTGTATTTTTGTATTTTTAAAACTATTATTACTATCTCATATTCTTATTAATTTTATTTGGTTATTTTGTTGGCTTCATTTTTGGAGAGGTTTTGGATCACAGAAGGTTCACAACTGTGTGGTAGGGGAGGATCACTGGTGTGGGGTGTCAGTGTTGGGGGATGTATGGGGAGGGGTGCACCTGGGCCATGCCTCTAAGGCATGTGAATATGTTCAAGTGTTCATGGGGCATTGTCTCAGTAGGCATACACACACAATAACCAAAAGAATACTGAATTCCCATCTTGGGGAGTTCTGCTACATTTTCTAATAAGACGGAAAGGATACCCTGAGTACAAGGGCAGTGCCTTCTGAAGGAAGACAGATCATTATACCAGGCCCTTGGTATTGCTAATTGTACTTATGAACCTTTACTTGTGAAATTGAAACTTAGCCTAGTATTATAGGTTGCCTAAGAGTTACCTCTTGACATCCTCCTTGCTCAAATGTGGCCTCTCTCTAAGCCAAACTGGGCATATAAAAGCATTACCTTCCTCCCAGAGTGGGACATGACTCCCAAAGATGAGTCTCCCTGGCAC
>PVKH010028282.1:0-12871 GCA_004027955.1 Chaetophractus vellerosus
GTGTTCCTGCTTTCATTTGTTTCAAGATATCTACTAATTTCTCTTACAATTTATTCTTTGATCCACTGATTGTTTAGGATTGTGTTTAGCCTCCACACACTTGCAAATTTCCCCTTTCCCTTCTATTATTGATTTCCAGCTTCATTCCATTATGATCTGAGAAGGTGTGTCCTATAATTTCAATGTTTTTATATTTATTGAGACCAGCTTTGTGACCCAACATGTGTTCTATTCTGGAGAAAGATCCATGAGCAATTGAGACAATGTATAGCCTGCTGTATTGGGATGCATTGTTCTATATATGTCTTTTGGATCTAGCTCATTTATCATATCATTCAAGTTCTTTGCTTGTTGATCTCCTGTCTAGTTGTTCTATCTGTTGATGTGAGTGGTGTGTTGACGTCTCCAACTCTTATTGTAGAGATGTCTATTTCTCCCTTCAGTTTTGCCAGAGTTTGCCTCATGTATTTTGGGGCACCCTGGTTAGGTACATAGATATTTGTGGCTGTTACTTCCTGTTGGATTGTCTCTTTTATAATATATAATGGCCTTTTGCATCTCTTTTAATTTTATTGCATTTAAAGTCCAATATTAGTATAGCTGCTCCCGTTCTTTTTTGGCTACTGTTTGTGTGGAATATCTTTTACCAACTTTACACTTTCAGCCGATTAGTATTCCTGGATCTATGAGGAGTCTGTTGTAGACAGTATTTGGATGACTCATTGTTTTTTAATTGATTCTACCAGCCTATATCTTTTGATTGGGGAATTTAATCCATTTATATTCAGTGATATTGCTGTAAATGTATTATTCATTTCCATCACTTTATTCTTTGGCTTTCATATGTCATATCTTATTTTCATTTGTCATTTTACCTTTTTGGTTATCCATTCTGTTAGTCTTCCCTTCTATACTCTCTTCTAAGCCTCTCTCTCTCATCTTTTTTTTTTTTTTTTTTCAATCTGTAAGGCTCCCATTATTGCTTTTTGGAAAGCAAGAGTCTTTTTTTATGAACTCTCCTAGTTTCTGGTTATTTGTGAATACTTTAAACTCACCTTCATACTTGAAAGACAATTTTGCTGGATAAAGAATTCTCAGCTGGCAGTTTTTCTCTTTCAGTAGCCTATTTATATCATCACCTCTGTCTTCTTGACAATTGAGTTTCTGATGAGAAATCCGCACTAAGTCTTATTAGGCATCCCTTTTATGTAATGGTTTGCTTCTCTCTTGCTGCTTTCAGAATTTTCTCTTTATCTTTGGCATTTGACCTTCTGAGTAATATGTGTCTTGGAGTAGGTCTATTAGAATTTATTTTGATTGGAGTATGCTGCACTTCTTGGACATGTAAATTCATTTCTTCATTTCTTCCGTGAGAGTTTGGAAATTTTCAGCCATTATTTCCTCAAATACTGTAGCAGTTTGATATTATTTATGAATTCCAAAAAGAAATATAGATTATGTTTATAAACTGGTCTGCTTCTCTGGTGTGATAACCCTTTGATTGTATTAGTTTCAGTTGAGACATCTGATTAAATTATGTTACCTTTTCTACCCCTTTTTCCTTTCTTGTCCTTCAGGAACTCCCATGACATTTATCTTGTTGCATGGTGTTATCATTCAGCTCCCTGAGCCTCTGCTCATTTTTTCCCATTCATTTCTTCTCTCTTCAATTTCAGCTGTTCTGTCTTCAGCATCACTTATTCTTTCTTCTGTCATTTTGTGTCTGCTGTTGTGTGCCTTTAATGTGTTTTTAATCTCATCTATTGTATCTTTCATTCACATAAATTGTGTTATTTTTCTCATCAGGTTTTCAAATTTTTCCTTGTGCTTGTTCTGTGTCTTCTTGATAATCCTTTATCTCTTTAGCCATGTTGACTTTCATCTCACTGATTGAGGAGATTTTTATGAACCTCATTGACTAGTTTTCTCAAATTCTGTGTCTAATCTGGGACTTTGATATATTCCTTTGCTTGAGTCATATTTTCCTTTTTCTTAGTGTGGATTGTTTTTTTGCTGATGTCTAAGCATCTGATTTTGATGGTGAGTTTACTCTGATTCTCAATCTCTCTCTTTTGCGTTGGGATTCAGTGGCAGGAGGCTATTACTGCTGTTCTTTGATTCTTGGTTTAACCTGCCCTAGCTCTTTAGGATTGCCACTGTTTAGTTGCTCAAATCTGGGCCATGGACCCAGTAATGGGTTGCAGATTTGCTTCCAGGAGCTTTGGAGAGGGAGACTGTTAAAAGCCTTAAAAAGCCTTTCTTATTATTTTCTTGCATATACGTCTTTGGTCTGCCGGCAGATGACACTCTGTGACAGAACTCTCAGCTTAAACCCTGGTAGGAATGTGTTCGCTATAACCCTGATCAGAAAACTGTGACAGAGAATCCTGCTTCAGGGCTCTTCAGGGTCTCCACAATTGAACTTAATCAGAAGCTGTTCTCCTCTCTTTGCTGGCAGCTTTCTCTCTTTTCTTGGGTAGTAAATAATCCGATTCCCCTCTGTGTCCTCAACAACTATTCCTGGTCAGTAGGGAGGGTGTTTGAGAGGGTTGGATTTTTTTAATCCCCTGCTGGCTCCCCGGGCAAACGGTGGCTCAGGCACCATCCTGCCTGGAGAGCTCATGGGACTCAGCAGACCAAATTTGTTGACTAAAAGCAGAATCAGCTTTAGGCTGCATCCCTCTCTTTCCCATTTCCTGGGGAAGTGGACCCCTGGGGCCCCCTCTGTCCGAAGCCAGTGGCTGGAGGGCTCCAAGTTGTCTGCTCCAAGGGTGGGGGAATGGGCAATGGCAACTGCAGGTGCAGCTTTTACTCACAAAGTTTTCCTGTCAGAATTCTTTTTCTTTGCCCTTTCTCTTTAGCGTGGTGTCCAGCCTTCCCCTTGTGTTCTAAGTCCTAAAACTTTTTTTTTCCAGGCCATTTCTGCCTGTCCTCTAGCTATTTTTCTGGGATAAAAGTGAGTCCTGTGCCTCTCTAATCCTCCATCTTCCCAGAAGTCCTCCTTACAACATCTTTCAAAATGAGGATTCTCTTAGATTTGATGAGTATTTAGTACATTTTCCACTAAACTTTTTACATGATCAAAAATATTTGAAATAAGGCAAAAATTAAAAATTCCTTTGTTTCCCATATATTTAGAAATTTATCTGCTTTTATAACTATGACTATTAGAACTCTGTCCAAATGCTGTTTTAGTTGATTGGTGGCATTCGTATTTGTCCTAGAAAAAAAATTTGTGATGATGAAATATCTTGATTGTTGGATAAGACTGTTGAGCTATTTGAGGTCAAGTAAGATCCTTCAGCAGAATGTCCAAGTTTGAATGTTAGCTCCCTAAGATGTAGAAAATTCATGTCCTTTTTTGTCTTCTCATTTTTGAAATGAGATTCTCTTTCATATTTAATTTTCTTTTTGAAAGGCAACTATCAGGTTTTTACGGAAAGCAACAAATTAAATACATGAATAAATTTGAACAATTCACATGAATTCACTCTATATTATAAATTCAGAGAAAGGAGTTGTTACAAGACTCTTTATACCATAAACTGAGTTGGTAGGTTGGTAGGAATTATTGGGCACTTGAAATGTGGCTAGTCCAAATTGAGATGTGCTGAGTGTAAAATATACAATGGAATTTGAAGACTTACTGTATAAAAAAGAAGGTAAAAAATATTTTATAATTTTTATATGGTTGACATGTTGAACTTCAAATATTTAGGATATATTGAGTTAAATAAAATATAATTATTTTCACCTGTTTCTTTTAAAAGTGTGGTTACTAGAAAATTTTAAATTACATATATGACTCACATTTGTGGCTTGCACTATATTTCTATTGGACTGCTCTGTGTTAGAGGTCAGTAAACATCCTGAAATATATTTAAAAATCTGCCTGTACACCCAGCATCCAGATTTTGGTTTCTGATACCATTTTCCAATAAAGTAAAGTCGAGGGTTCCCTGGAGAAATGACTGACTGTAGTGCTGGGGCAGGAAATATACAAGATGGTCCTGGAGTAACACATACTGCCAGAATGTAAGGAAGGGCTCAGAAACAAAATAATGGACGCATATTAAAAAGACAAAAGAGCCAACCTTTGGAAGAACTTCCATTGGCCAAAGGTGAAACAGTTTGAGCAACAAAATAAATAATATAGTACTGGATTATAACCTAGTGTATAAGTCACAAATCAATAATACTATATAAGTGCGTGAATAAATAACACAAGAATTCCAAATTATTTATGTAGATACTATCCCCTCAGAGAAGTGGAATTTAACTCCAAACCCCTTGAGTGTTGGATGGACCTGGTGACTTGTTCCATAGAGTAGAGCATGGAAAGGGGAAATAAAAGTAACTTCACAGTGGAGAAACCTGACAGACTACTTTGGCCAGGTGACCAAGGTTGCCATTATCGGTAATAAGTCATTTGTTGATAGCATGTACCTTTCCTATGATGTGATGAGACTGATACTTCACCTTTCTGGTCTATCGCCCCCAAAATCATAACCCCAGAATAACCATGGGAGAAACATCAGACAAACCCAAATTGAGGGACATTCTGTAAAATACCTAGGGAACAGTATTCTTCAAAGCCATCAAAATCATCAAAAAGCAAGGAAATCTTGAGAAACTGACATAGATCAGAGGAAGCTAGAGAGACTTACTGACTAAATGTAATGTAGTATCCTGGAACAGAAAAAGGATGTTAGGGAAAAACCAATGAAATCTTAATAAAATATGGGATTTAGTTAATAGTAATGTGCCATATTGGTTTATTAGTTGTGGCAAATGCACCACAGTAGGTTATATGGGAACGCTAATATTTTTGCAAAATTTTTTTTATAAATCTAAAACTATTCTGAAATAAGGTTATTTAAAATAGTTCTGAATGTAGCTGGATTTATTGGAGTTCATACCTGCCACCAGATTTTCAGAGTGGTCCATGATCTCAAATTTTGGCTTTTATTATAAAAAGTAATATGATCAGTGTTGGTAATTAGGAAAAGAAATTAAAATTCACTGCAAGTCCTATTACCTAGAGACAGCCTCTTAGTAAACATGTATTTGTTGCTAGTCTTTTGAATACTTTATTTTTTACATTTGTATCTATTTTACATTGTTGTTATATCTCCTCCCAATAAGAGAAAAGTTGGTACAATGTTATAAAATCTTTATCACTGTTTTAATGATTGTGTAATATTTTATCAAGTTTGTTTTACTCATTTATTGAACTAATTATTACTTTTTTTTTTTTTTAAAGATGTTTAGATTATTTCCAGAAAGTGGTAGCTTGGATTTGGTGTTTAGAGTTAGAAAGATCCCAGACACATTCACCTAATTGTGTTCTTGGCCAAATTATTTCTTTTTTTTATTTTTTTAATTTTATTTATTTATTTATTTATTTATTTATTTATTTTTGGTTACATATCCCCCCTCCCCCTTCTGCTTGCTCTTGCTGTGTGTCCATTCTTCTGTGTTTTTTCTATGTCTGCTTCTTGTCTCCCCCGTCTTTGCGGTGACTCGCCGAGTCAGCCCTCTGCTGAGGCGGCTCGTTCTGTTCATGGGTGGCTCCATTCCGTTTTCACGGGCGGCTCCACTCCATGTTTTGCGGGCAGCAGTGCTCCGTGTTTGCGGGCTGCCCAGCTTCCGGCTTTGCAGGCAGCAGCTCCATGTTTCACGGGTGACTTTGCCATGCCCATGGGGGCTCCGCCCTGCCGGAGGCGGCTTTTTGCCTTGCCCACGGTGGCTTTGCCCTGCCCACGGCGGCTTGCCTTTCTCAAGGCCGTCTACCAGCTCGGAGAGGTCCCCGGGAACCGAACCCGGGGTCTCCCATGTGGTATACCTGCGCTCTTATCCACTGAGCTATCTAGTCGGCCCCCCAAATTATTTCTTAAAGTCTCAACTTTGTTATCTGAAAAATGAGAATTATGATAGTACCTAGTCATACATTAAAAAATATTTGCATATGTAATTTTCTAGGTATTGGTGATGTAGCCACAAACAAAACAGGCATGTTTTCTGTTCTCATAGAGCTCACATTCTAGTCTATCAGGGTTTTTTTCCCTTACATTTTTGTTTTCTTTTAAAAATGTTTTAAATTATGAAATATTTCCAACATACAGAAAAAAATTAAAAAGATATTCATGAATATACCAGAAAAATTTAGTTGTTATATTTTGTCATATTTTTGTTTGAGTTTTTTTTTTAGTTAAGGATACAGATAAAACCTCAATTCCCATCACATTTTCTTCCTTTTCTCCTTCTTGAGAAAGAACCACTATTCTGAAGTTGGTGTGTATCCTTCTCATGTATTGTTCTTATACTTAAACATTGTACATTGGTAAAGAGGAAGTGGATTGATTCTCAGCAAGATAAGGATAACGAATTGATTTATTAATATAGTAGATACTGTGTAGTGGTTAAAGCAAATAGACTAGGTTTATACATACTAACATGGATAAATCTCATACTCAATGTTGGGTATGTAAAAGCAAACCTAAAATATTTTAAAAACTAACAAATAATTGCATGTGTCACAGGGTTTTGTGATTAAATGACAGAATATGTTTAAAGCTTCCAAGTAAGCCATGTAGTTAGTACTCAAATGTTAACTAGTAGTTATAATAGTAGTAGAATTATGAATTACACCTGCCAATGCTCTCTAGCCAACTACCACCAGCAACACACCTGTGGTAGAACAAGTTGGCTTTAGTATTCATTGCCATGGGAGAACTAGGAACTGTGGTGCCTCAGTAAGAGGGAATTAGAGAGGACCTATTAGAAGATTTGGACTTTGGGTGATTTTGGGGAGCATGCAAGAAAATAGGAGTTTGCTTTTGATTAAATACTGTCAGAAAATGGGAGCGGTTCTGTGATTGGTTCCCTCAATAAATGTTATCTGTTGGGAGTGCAGAGTGGACTGAGGTGAACGTTGTAATTGGCAAAGAAGCAGCAGTCACTCATTAGCTAGGAGTGGAGAATGGTGTTTTTTTTTTTTTTTGATTGCACAGTGATCTTGTTTTTGTGTTTTGACAAAATTACGATGTTTTGTTTTGTCTCACTTTATCATGGTCTCAGAGTAACCTTGTCTAAGGTTGGTGTTCTGTGAGATAAGGTTGGTGTCCATAAGGAGAGTGAATAACATGACATATATATATATATGAGTGCCATGCCAGCTTCCAGTAACACTGAGGCCTAGTTGTCAGACCAGTTCCTTGATGTCAGGAGCTGCTTTTTTCTTTCACATGTCTTTGTGCCTTCATCTTTTAAGATGCTTAAGATTATTGCTTAGGATAAATTCCTAGAGATGGATTGGAGGTTAAAATCACTCTATTTCTCTCTAGAAAAATATGAATGAATGCTTAAGCTCATCTTACTGTCTTCATCTGAAAATTAAAATTTAAAGTATTTAAAGACTTATGAAGAGTCATCTTGCTTTTATTTATTATAGCTATATTAATGGGTTGCTAATAGAATGAAGTAAGATACCAAATATTATAATTTATAAATGGAGGGTAGTCTTGAGTTTTGGAATAATTTCTCTTTTTGAACTCAAAATGCCTTTTCCCTCTGAAATTTTGGTGAGCATGGTGGGTAGGTTCTCTGGCCTATCCTCTAAAATTGAATGCCTAAATTACTGGAAGAATAACCTCACTCTTTAGAATTACCATGTGTTTATGGGGAATATTTTTCCTTTTAAATTATGTAACAGTTTAAAATGTGTATTGTAGTTTGATCTGCTGGTAATGGTATTCATGGCTTAGAACAAGGTTTATTCTGGTGAGTATTGAAGGATAGGATAGAGATACCTATGCATGTGGGGGAAGTGAGGGACTTATTCAGTCATAAAAAGAAATGAAGTGGTACCACATGGATGAACCCTGAAGACATCATGTTGAGTGAAGAAAGGACAAATACTGTATGATTTCTTATATGAAATACTTAGATAAGCAAATTTATAGAGACAAAAGCAGAATAGTGGTTACCAGGTGGAGTGGGAGAGGGTAGTGGGTTGTTATTTCTTAATGGGTATGAGGTTCTGTTTGGGCTGATGAAAATATTCTGGGAATGGATAGTGGTAAAAGTTACAAAGAAATGTCAATGAGAATCATTCACTTAAAAATGACTAAAATGATTTTTAAGCTATATATATTTTTACACTGTTTAAAAATAAGTAAAAAAAATAAAAATAAATGATTACCATTTGAAGAGACAAAGAATATGTAGCTAAAAATGTAGGAAAAAGCATTATATTTGTGTCAAGCAGTTCATAATAAATACTATTCTGCTATTTTTCTGGACTTGGTAATATTTGTGGTATTTGTAAGCTTTTGTAAATATGAAATTTATTTAGGTTTCTTTTCTGATTTCCATATAAACATGCAGTTTCAACCTAAAAAAAAAAAGAGGGGGGGATCCTTTAGGGACATTTCTCAGGGGCCTAGTTTACTGCCATGTTTCTTTTCTTCAGAGATAAAGTGCCTGGTTCCCTTTCTATTTTGCTAGTTGCTACCAAATATGATTTCTTACATATAGCAGCAACATCTGTACTTTTTGACAGAAAGAAGAGCCAAGGGAAGAAAATTCCAAGTACTGGCAGTGTGAGGGGACATGTCCATGTGGTCATTTCTGATAAAGGACATAGATAATTGGTTTATGTAAGGAAGAACTGTCTGTAATTAAGGTAATTCAGGACATGAAATAAAGTGAAAATTAGAACACTTGAACTCCAATCTAGGCCCTTCCACTAATTAGTTGGCAAATCATCTAACCTTTCTTGTCATTATTTTCCTTATGTGTAACAGTGGAGGCAGGAAGAAGATGTTGCATTAAATAATTTCTATTATAATTTTTCCTTAATGAAGGATAAAACTTTTATCTCCAGGTGCTGACTGGATAGTAGTTGTATATGGTAGTTTACCCATCTATTAATATTGCAGACACATCCTCTATACTTCTTTAATACCTGTTTTTATTTCCTCTTGCTATGCACTTCTTTTTCTCTTTTTTCTAATCCCTCTGCTTCTCACTGTCTTGTCTTCCTCGGAGCTTATTATCTGTCCTTTCAGAACAAATCCTCTTTGTTTTCAACCTCATTTAATAATACTGTTGCCTTCTATTCTCCTAAGTATCACTGGCTAGAAATACCTGAGGCCTCTTTGGCTCAGAAAACTGCTTTTCCTATATCTGATCAGTTGTCACATCCTGTCACTTATACCTCTAAGAGGGTCCTGTCTTTTTCATTCCTTCTACACTGTCCTACTTCAGGCATTCATGCGAAATAATACAGTGGTATATCTAGTTACCTGCTTGCAATTGCTGTCTTCTTCAAACCATTTTTTGCACTGTAGCTAAAATTGTTTTTCTAAAGCAGAGATCAGATTAGGTCATATACCCTCCTTAGGAATCTCTACTGTGGTTATGCACTGCCTACTTAGTTATGTGCCAAGTGGGGCCCTCCCTGGTTTGACCCCAGGCTATCTTTTCAGCTTTATCCTCCAGTGCATCATTTGCTCCAGCAAAAGCCATCTACTCACTAATCACCCACCCCTTTGAAACCACCACCTCTAGGCCTCCTACTGGTCATTTAATGAGGGGGTGGGGTAAGAGAGACTGTGCGTGACCCTAATGCCTGACTTCCCTAAGTTCTTGTCTCCTCCCTCAACAAGTAAAGATGAATCCCTCCCACTGGGTATTTTCAACTTCATGTACAAATGACCACACACTTAGTGATTGAAAAAAAAAATTATTATCTCACAGTTTATGTGGATTAAAAGTCCAGGCATGGTGTGGAGCAAGTTGCTACACTATGTCATGGGAACATATAGGCTCAAGGTACAACAGAAGCTTGCAGCAAATGACTGCTTTATTACTTTCACAGTATAAAGGGTCCAAAAGAGCAGGGGAAGAAATCCCATTGTGGCTGGTCTCCTGGTGTGGCCCAAACACTTGGGTTGTGGTTGGTAGAAGGCAGGTATGCATACCCCACTTTGCATTGGAAAAGGGAGACAAATCTATGCTGTTTGAGTGTGGTATTTATCTACCCTTGGAGGAGGGGCCCCTGCCACTGAGAATTCCTGCCCTGATTAGCATGTGTGGGCAACCTGATCCCAGTTTCTGGGTTTAAGGTCTGGTTGGGCCTTTCATTAGACTTAATATTTCCTCCAGATTGTGGAATGGAAACAGACTGAAACATGGTTGTGCATAAGAAGAAGCAGTGGGGTAGGTGAGGACTGGGAGATATCTGCTGAGGGAGTCTGTGATATCTCCATCAGTCCACCCCTTAGCCTCTCAACTGGGCATTATTTTCTACAACATAAGCCCATCTCTTGCCCCAGACACAAAGGCAGAGACAGGTGGGGCCTGTCAACCTGTGGCTCTCAACAATTTTGGCAGTAAAGGTTTGGGAACACCCGGCTGCAGCACATTGGGAAGGCTTCACCTATGCATACCATTACTCCAGGCAGGGAGATCAGGTCTCTCTGAGGTAATGGTGGCATCTCTTCTCCCTTGCCCCCCTGGGAGACAGCTGAAAATGTCTCACAGAATATTTTTATACACTTTGCAGCCAAATCCAACACTTGCTGTTGGATTTTAGTCATGCCCTGTTCCACCTTCCCTGTGGTATTACCCCACATATAGCAGGTGTTAGCAATAGCACATATGCCTCATTGTTGGCCTAGGAGGAAGTATAAATTATCAGACACTACTTTGGCTAGAGAGTCTAATGATTTTTGCTGATCCTGAAAGACTTGGGTGTAAACTCAGCCATGGCATCCAAGGTGGCTGACAGATTGTGTATCATGTGCTCATTGGTGAATAAAATGGAAAGATGATTGAGTCATTTGCCAATGTCATTACTTCAGGAGTTATTGTATCTCAGCAGGTTGTCCAGGGGTATGAAAAGCGTGCACAGCCATTGACTGTGCTCTTATCTTTGTCACAGGGCATACATGAAGGACTTCCAGGTATTAGTTCGAACATGGGGCAGGGAAAATGAGTTCCTTGATTGTCAATCTTGACTCGCAAAGAGGAGAGAAAGAGTGAGGGATCAGATGGCAGATCCAGCCATTGGTCAGGTTCCCTGCCACCACGATGGCTGATCAGCTGAATGCAGGTATCTTCCTTCCAGGTTGCCACTGGGTCAGATCTGTAGGAAACAGAAGGGAGCAGTAACCAGTCCTGGCAAGATGGTTTTGCAGTCAGTTCCCTTGGGAAACACTTCTCTTGGCCTATTTGCAGTAACTCATTTTTTTCTTCTAGGGTCACCCACTTCGCGTACCCCTTCCCCCCTTTCCCATTGATCTGATGAGTGCCTTATCCATATCTTCTGGCTCACTTCTACCCTTTCCTAATAGATGGGAGTTGTCAGGATTCCTTGAAGGCATCCCACAACCGATCCCAAGGGGACTGTTGGACCAACCAGGGTAGGCATCACTCACTGACCTCCAGTATATGTGTGTCAGGCTCTGGATCTAGTGACTGGATTGTTACCTCATGTGTATTAAGCATGTCTAGGCTTCCTTCTGTCATCCATGCCTCCACCTGGCAGCCCTAATCTCTCACCATCCTGGGAATCGGGTGAAGGGTGTAATGGGGTGAAAAGCAGAATGATCTGACAGTGGCTGGAAAGGATCCCAAGAGGCCAGTCCTCATCCTGATGGGAGTAAGGCATACTTACAGCAAAGCATGGTTTCCTTCCCTACCCTTGTCCTCTCTCCAGGCTAGGAAGTGGGTAAGGCCATATTTCCCTTCTGAGGAACTGCTGAGTTCAATTTCCAGAGGGCCTGAGTAAATTAAGTTCAGGTATCAACTTGGCCAGTTTATGGTGTCCAGTTTGGTCAAGCCAAGCACTAACCTGATTTGTTACTGTGAGGATATTTTGTGGGCTTAAAATAATCAGTAAGTCGATTGCATCTATGGCTGATTACATTTACAATCAACTGAGGAGATTGCCTTCAACAATGAGAGAAGTCTCATCCAATCAGTTGAAGGCTTTAAAAGGAGAAGTGATTATTTCAGCAGTCAGAAGAGAGAATTTCCATCTTTGCTTTATCCAGCCAGCTTTTCCTGGGGAATTCATTGAAAACCTTCATTGGAGTTCCCAACTTGTGGCCTGCCCAATGGAATTTGGACTTGCTCATCCCCGCAGTTGCAAGAGACAATTCTTATAAAAACCTCAAAATATTTACAGATACCTCCTGTCATTTCTCTTTCCCTAGAGAACACTGATTAATACACTACCCAATAAGAGAGTTGTCAGGGTGTAGACGTGGAAGCTCCTTTTTTAGGTGGTCATTAGAGTTCTCTACAATGCGGGCTACCTGTGGGTAGTGGGTGACCTGAAAGGTCCTTCTAATTCCATGAGTCTGGGTCCATTGTTGAGTGAGTTGTACAGTAAAGTGGGTCCTTGGTAAGATGAGATGTCATCTGAGTACCCAAATGGGTGGTAAAGCTGCTTTTCCAAGGTATCCCATGTTTGTACTGCATCTGCATGATGAACTGGAAAGGTAGTATCATATTCTGAACAGGGTCTTCTGCAGCCAAGGTATAGGACATATTTTGGGGTGGTGGGAGAGGGCTGATGTATTTCACTTGCCTTGACCTACCTGGTACGGCCCCTCTGAGAATAGCTCCTACATGCCCTTTTCGGCTCTGGCTTGTAGTTGACATCTCTCACATTGATAAATAGCAGATTGGGATTCTTATCAAAAGAGGTACTCCATGTTTCTGGGCCTATAATTTCATGGTGTCAGAATTTCTATGTCCAGTTTGGTGGTGAATCTACCCAGCAAAGGATAGAAGCATCCGTGGGAAATTCAGCTGTTTCATGGATGTCACCAAGGTAAGTTCACTTTCCTCATCCTCT
>PVKH010028283.1:0-12873 GCA_004027955.1 Chaetophractus vellerosus
ACTCATACGGTGCTTTTCTTATTCTTCTTTAGTCAGGAATTAGAAGAGGGCAGTTAGTCCTGGTTGTTTGGAGGAATCAAATGAATTAATTTTAGTTTATGTTAATATTATGAAAAGTTAATGAAAGAGATCAGAACACTGTATGCAAAATAAACAACAATATTATTTACCTTAATCTTAAAACGAGGTTCACAGCACAAGAAGCTTCTCTGTAGTCTTCACTAGCATTGGGATGGCCCTTTAAAAACAAAACAGTAAATAGTGTTATAAACCTTACCAGGAAATGAATGAATAGAATCACAGTAGCTCTGAGTTCTGGCAATTCTTTCTTTCTAGAAATCTCAAAACTAGATCTTTACATGCACAGGATTTATTTGACCTCACAAGAGCTCTGTGTGATGGCTGGAATGATACGTAATTCCCAGCACAACTGTGTGTATAAATGTTTCATACAGAAAATCTCAGTCATTGGATGGGAACCATGAACAGCTGGTATAAACTGCAGTAAGTCCAAAGAGTCAGCAGCTTCGAGTGGCACCATGCACCATGAGCCATGGACTCATGGTCCATGGTCCTTGTTGAGGACAAAGTTTGAGCACCTTAAACCTTAAGATGCAGAGAAAGGTGGAACCCAATAGATTAGGCCATTGTATATCTTTCCTATCTTCCTCACAGAGAACATTTCCTTGAATGTAAGCCATCAACCATAAATGCCTCTACTACAAAGCTCCTTTCTCTCTAGACCAACCCCTGAGATAAATCCCCCTTCTTCTCCTTGGAGTAGGAAAAACAAGGGATTTCAAGTCAAGGCTCCCTTCTTAGCTCTGCAACAATAAAAATTTGTCTCTCTGAACCTATTTTCCCATTTATAAATGGGGATAATAGCTGCCTCAAAAGGTTGCTGGGACAACAAAATAGCATATATGAAAATATATCATAAACCATAAAATGTTAAACAATACTAGTTATCCTAATCCATTTTTCTGTTTCCTTAACTCTCTTTGCCTTTTGACCCATTGTCATTCCACCAATCCCTAGTTTATCTCAAGGTATTTTAGGGAGTTGTCTGATCTAGTAGAAAGACCTAAGCTGAGTCCTGACTCTGCCTCTATAACCAGTTGTGCCACCATGGGCAAGCCACTTGGCCTCTGTAAGTCTCTGCTTCTTCATCTATAAGATAAGAGTCAAGGACTAGATATCTGACCTCAAACAGGCTTCCTGCAATCAAGAAATTCATCATTCTAAAACATATTCACAGAATACAGTGGATTCACAAAACACAAATCAGGTGAAATGGAAATGAATTTAAATGGAAATATGTAGGCTTTGAAAAAAAAATTGTGGTCCTAAGGATGATGATGTTTTATAGTACAAGCACTTTGAGACAAAAAGGGCTTACCTATTAATTATACACCAAATCAGAATTGTTAGCTTGCACTCTAGCTCTATGTCTATATTCCTTTCCCTGGATTGTTAGGTCTCCTACACCACTACTCAACACGTCTTCTGTCATATAGCTATTACTATAAAGGCATTTCAAAGTCGCTGGACTATTAATTACACAGGAACTACTATTTTTATAAGTTGTAAAGATAAATTGTCCCATGAAATTCAATGATAAAAGAATCAGGAAAACAGGTTTTAATAATCTAACAGGGACAGAGGGGGAAGGAAGGGAGGGGAGAAGGAGGGGAGAGAAAAAAATGGAGAATGAAAGGGAGAAAGACAGAAAAAGAAAAAGAAAGAGAAAGAAAAGAAAAGAAAAAAAAGAAAAGAGAAAAATTAGCTGCCTGTTTTATGGCTGGTATATAATAGAATGGTGAGTCATTATCTTTCCTTTTCTTATTTTACACAGCACCAGCAATTTCAGAAGCAGTCTGGTAATCAATTCTCACTTTTGAACCTATCATTGAAGGTCCGAGGTCCTGAAAATCACAGTCAATACTTCTTTTTCTCCATACCTCTTTAAAAAGAGAGCTTATAAATCCCTGATTTAGAAGCACCTCCTTGAAATTGTCCATCTTTCTAAAATGCTGTTTTTTCTAAAGATCCGTCAACAAAACATCTAGAAAATGACTGGCAGAGAAACATACCTGAGCATCCTGCACAGAAAGGGACTGTATTTGTTCAGGGATACTGCTGGCATTCACTGCAATCTGTTAAGAAAGCCACTGTTACAGCACTTACGGAAACCAACGTCAAACATTAATGTCAGGGTGGTTACACTAAGTCCCAATTATGAAACAATAATTTTCAAGAGCTTACAACATCGCTCACAAAGAGTTGCTTCTGACCACTGCATGGGAATCACCTGAGATGTGTTAAATCGAAGATTCCTGGTCCCAACCAAACTAGGACTTGGAATTTCATGGAGTTGGGAGAGACTCTCTATCTTTAACAAGTTGTCCTGGTAATTCTGCTTTCAGAGAACCACTGAAGTAAAGTGAAAAAGCAGGCACGATTTGATATTTTAAACTTGATAAGAGAAAGGTGCCCTACAACAATTATTTCTTGTTGCATAATTTGACTTAAAGTTAAAGGGTCCCAAATCAAAGCATTAGTAAAACCTGTCTCTTTTCATCATTACTTTGAACAAATATTCACTGTACTTCGAAAATACGTAATGGTAGCTGGATTTTTAAAAAACATTTTCCCCAACAGAAATGCCACAGTGATAGGTTATATTTTTCTCTGAAAGTTGGAAACCAGGCCCTAATGTGACACCCAAAACATTTCCATCACAAGCCTACTTTTGTGAATTCTGCCCTGGAGCAAAACTTGAAGGACACAGTCCTCAAAGAGAAACAGCAGTGAAAAAGAATGGAAAGGAGCTTCTATTTCTAAATTTACTATTGATTTTAAAATACTCTGAAATCATATACTCTTTGTGGCAAGAGTTTTCTAAAATTTAAGAGTATAAAATTCCTCAAAATTAACTATGTTAGTGCTGAAGCAACAGAGAAGTGTACAGACGTCTGCAACTTACTCCAAAATGCATTAAAAAATTAAGATGGACCTATGGATGAAGAGACGGACAGGCATGCGATGGAGAAGTATAGTAATGGTAGAATCTACATGACAGGCATATGGATGCTCACTCTAAGATTATTTCAACGTTGCTACATGTGTGAAATTTCTCATAATATTATGCTGGGGAAAATGACTATGTTTAGAAGAACAAACAACATGTATTCACTAACTGGTCTGAGATCCTGGGCCTTCACCAAATGATCTCTTGTACAGAATCTTCCAGGCTGATTCCACAATCTTAATTTAGGTCTCACACCATATTGCATGAGATACAACCAAAGGCCACATCAACAGCTACAGCTTATCCTACCTTCAGTCAAAAAGAACTACTGCAATCTGAAAAAGGTGGTAGTATTTACTTAGAGACAACAACTTCTCCGACACAGCTCCCCTGAAGAGGTCCCTTCTCCTGCCCTGCTCTTTCACTCCTGGGTGATGAGTAGGATGAAGGGTGAATTAACTGGACCGGTGGCTGGAATCCTGCATATACCCTGCAACCTCAGGGGGAAGATGTAATCCTGCATCTATCTAATGAAGGGAGCAGCCTCTAGCTCTCACTGGTGCAGGAGCAAGATGGGCAATTCCTCAGAAATTGTGCAGAGATGCACAGGAATAAAGGAGAGGGAGGTGCCAGTACAAAACATTTTCCTTGACAACCAACTGCAGTGCTCACAATTTCACCATGATGGCTCCATCCCATCAGCTCAGGGCATACATGGCCATTGGAATAAACTCATTTTTAAGTGTAAAAATTTAGAAGAAAGCAAACACATTAAGTGGCTGTCATTCATTAACAGTACAATATAAATTTATAGGATTTTCCCCCCTTTTGAACAGTTTTTCTTTTAAACAGCTATCAAAAGGGCATTTGAGAAAATACATGTCTTGAGAGGAGGGGGAAAGAAAAACAATAATGTTGGACAAACCAATCTAGAAATAGACCTCGATGGGGCACTGGGACAGGGTAAATGAGAGGAAACAGTCTCAGAGTGGAGACAAGAAAGGGACAACTTCTGCTCTCCAGTTTTTCAGAGTTCTGCCTAATCCTCTGATTTATTTTACTATTTTAAAAAAATACAGTAGAGCTAAGTGCAATGTGGTATTGTGGACCGGATCCTGGAACAGAGAAAGGATATTAGTGGAAAAATAAGTGAAATCCAAATAAATTCTGGGATTTAGTTGACAGTAAGGTAGTGTTGGTTTCTCAGCTGTAACAGGTGTACCAGGGTCACATAAGAAGTTATCAACTGGATGAGGGGTACTATCTCTGCAACTTCTCTGAACATCTAAAATTATTCTAAAATTAAAAGTTTCTTTTAAAAAAATACAGTAGATTTCTGATCACAAATCTAACTTTCATCACAACCAGTCAGAAGGCCAGTCATGTGCAATAACACCTTTTAGAGGATGGCATCATAAAAACATCAAGTTAAAGTAAGCTGTCTGTTACGACTAAGGCTAAGCATGATAAATTTAAAGGGAGAAATCAAATCTTTCTCCCCATTTTCCTACGGACATAAAACAAACATATGAGAACTGACAGGTATTTAGAAAACAAGTTTTTGTCAGAAATTACTTTAAAAAGCCAAAGGTGGTTTTAAAAATCAACAGGCAATAAAAATGAATAATAAATGCAATCAATTTGTTTTCATAGTGTATCTAATCTCTAGTAAAATTACCTCAGCCTAAATCCATATCAAGTATTTTTTTCTCCTCACAACAAAACCTCAGATTTGGGAAATGGAAAAATGATCTTATTTAACCTAGCCCGGACTCACAATAACAAAACCCTTCATTAATATGCCTATTGTGGACCTTACCAGGCTGTAGCTAATGAACTTCCCCATCTGCTTCATTACACTTGAATAAATAAGGAAAATTTTTCCAATGAATTTCTAATTTTCTTGTTTGTTTGTGTGAGACTTCTGAGAGAGAGCCATTTAAAAGAAATCTTCAGGAATTATATGTATACAGTCTTCTAGATTCCAATCTCTACCTCTAGATTTATGATTCTCCTAGTCAGTGGCTTTCAATCTTGGCCACAGATCAGAATCACGTGAGGAGCATTTTAAAAATCAAAGTTGTCTGGACATCACCCCAGACTGTTGAATCAGAATTTCCGAGGGTTGGGTCTAGGTATCCACATTTTTAAAGCTTTCAGTTTTTCTGATATGTAGCCCAAATTGAGAACCATTGGTTTTCATGCCACTTATTGGAAGTGCTCCTGTAAAAAAAAAAAAAAAATATGCTGCCTTACTAGAAGTCTTCGCAAATGTCCTCCTCAGGTAAATGAATAAAAAAAAAGAAAGAAAAAGAAAAAGAAAAAAAAAAACCCTGTGTATTTAAGACAAAGCCAATGTCACTTTTATGTTGAAGATGGGGGTATAATGCAAAATTGACAAAAAGTCATCAAACATATACAATTTATTATTTCAAAGCCTGACAAAGAGATTCCAAAATTTCTAGTCAAAGGAAGTTCAATACTGGGATAATAGTTGAGAAGTTTCATATAAGCTAGGAAGCTATAGAAGGTAGCTTCCTATGGAAGCCATTCCTTCCAAAAACCACCCTCCCTCCCAACAGGGATGAAAAGCTTCCAGACAGCAAGCTCTCTTGTGTAATTCCCAAAGTACCAAACAAAATTCCACCTATAAATCAGGCACAGATTAAATATTTGCTCAATTAATAAACTTTCTTATTAATATTATTATCATTATCCTTTAGTCTCCATTGGCTTCCACAATATAAGTGGAAGAAGATACTAAAAGAAATGAGCTAAAAAAAAAAAAAAAGAAATGAGCTTAAATTATCTACTTGTTTACTAATTATTAATTACTAGAGGGTAACTAATACTTCATAAAGCTTCTTCTAAAAGATCAAGTTAGGAACACAGGGCTAATTTTCTCAATGCATTTGGCTAAGATTCTCAAGATATAAATGTCTGTGTAACTCTATAATCTTACAGCTACACTAGAAATTCTCTTGGATTTAGAAGGATCACCAACTATGATCCAGGATCAAGCACATCTACCCAATGTCCCTGTGGTGGTTTGCAGCTGTATGTACCCCAGAAAAACATGCTCTTAAATCTAATCCATTCCTGAGGGTGTGAACTCATTGTAAGGAGAACCTTTTGATGAGACTACTTCAGTTAAGGTTCATCCTACCTCAGACAGGATGGGTCTTAATCCTATCACTGGAATCATTATAGGAAAATGAAATTCAGACGCAGCAAGAGAAAGCCATGGGAGGCAAAAAGTTGGACCCTCAAGGGAAGGGAGAGACCAGGAGATGCCGCCACGTGACTTGTCATGTGACAAGCTACGGACCTCAGAATCACCAGCAGTCAGCCCCAGAATGCCAAGTCTTTGGGGAGAAAGCATCGCCTTGATGATGCCTTGATCTGGACTTTCTTTTAGCCCCCAAACCATATAATAAATTCTCATTGTTTAAGTTGACCCATTTCATAGTATTTGCTTGAGTAGCCTAGGAAGCTAAAACAGTCCCTTTGACACACAATCCACTCAGGCCTTTTGAATCTTTCCAAGTAATGTGGTAATACCTGGACATTCTGCCGTATACTTCCCAGGAAGCCAAATAGTCCCTCACATAAAAAGCATTCCTAAAATATCCCTCCTTTATTGCTGCAATCTTACTGCACCTAAACATGGTACTACTAAGGCTACTTTTCCTGAACTCCACTCAATCATGTAACATTTTTTCATCATAAGCCTACTCATGCACTTGTTTAACATCTATACTTCAGTGCCTATATGCTCACATCAAACATGTACAGTGTCCACTAGATGAAAATGCAAAGCAAAACATGAATAAAATTCCATCCCAGTCTATGACTGGCTTATAGTCAAGTAAATAACTCAACCATAATTTAAATGACAAGTACTACTGAAAAGCTTATTAATACATAAGCCCTTTGGCATTTAAATGTGCCATTTGGCGAAGATAAACATTTTCACCTTCAAAGATGTTTAAAGGTATAAGGTACACTGGCAGAGTCTGTATACATTGGTACTGCTTTTGATAGCACCTATAAAAATTCAAAATCAGCCTATCACTCCCAAAGCAATCACAATTCTAAGTACCTATACTTCACTTGCATATGTGCCCCCCAAAATGCATATTCAAAATTAATGGAATGCTGTCTGTAATAGCAACCTAAATGCTCACCAAGAGAGAAATGATTAAATAAATCATTTCCATCCATCCAGTCTAACACTACGTAGCAGTTAAAAATACAGAGGCAGATCTACAATAACTAATGTGGAAAGATTTCCAAGGCATAAGGCAAGTTGCAGAAAAAAATTTATGGTTTTTATAATATCATTCATGTTTTTAAAATGATAAGCTAAGTTTCTTTATGTATGTATTTGTATGTAAATGAGCAGGAAAAAAATCTATACTCTCATAACCTCTATGGAAAGAAGTAACAATCAGGGGTGGGGGGGCAATGTAAATGTGGTCTTTCACTTTTTTATTCTATTCAATTCTCCAGGACCTTTTTTCAAAAATGTACTGTATTCCCCTTCTCAATAAGACTTATGCTGATCAACCTATTTAAAATACCCCCCTAACACACTCCTTTGCACCCACTACCTCATTTTATTTTTTCCCCATTACTCCTATCCTGTTGTAACAAGGTACATAATTTACTTGCTCATTAAAGCTATTGTATATTGATTGTCCTTGTAAGTTTGACAAGGACAGGGATTTTTCTGTTTTGCTTACAGATATATCCCCAACACTGAAAACAGTATAAATAGTAGGCATGCAATTTATCTTTGTTGAGTGTTTATATATGCAATACTTTATAATTCTATTTATAATTAAGAAAACATTTTAACTTCATGTGGTTGGAAAATCAAGGGGCTGCTTTAAATTAAAAGTTGAAAGAACACAGGAGTAATGCTATCACTTCTCACTGTAGTGTCTCTAACACAGCTGAGGATACTGAAATGCCATCCCTGCCAAAAGGAAAAGGTATCCAAAAACTGAAATGAGAAGCTGTGCAATAGCATGCAGGACTGGTTACTCCTGAAATTTGGTGGGAATGTTCACCTGCAAACATATGTATCCCTTCACAGAAATAAGAAACCTATCTATAAGCTTCCTTAATTATAAACCAGTATGGGAACAGATACATGGCACTGGGAAATTAAAAGAGTCTAGATATAGTGAAGTACCAAAGAGTTTCAAATCCCACTCAAGAAGACTGATAGTGACGAATGTTGATCAACTGACAGCATGTTACGTGTTTCTCCATTTCCTGTCTTGCCAGAAAGATACTACTATTATCTAAGTAAGAAATCAGTTATCGAAGCAATTTCAGCAATCATATAGCCAGATATTCATTACTACCTACCAGATTGATGAATGGATGAACGGTCATAATAAACTAATAAACTCTCATGAGGGAAGACCTACAATGATCAGTATACCTACACTGGTGTGGTAGGATTCAGTGAATATCATCCAAATATGATTTCCTGTGGTAAACCAATGAAGAATGTTATTTTGTTCTATTTCTAAGAAGGACTGAAACTTTTAGTTAGACATACTTTTAGAAATACATTAAAAAAAAAAAAAAAAACCTGACTCTAGATGCAAGGAGAAGGCAGGGTTCCCGACATCTGGTTAAGATCATTCTAAAAACCCAATACAATATGTGTGTAGCTACTGGGTTTCACTGCAGGGTTCATCACTGTGGCTTCTAACAGAGGTGAACAACATCCCTGATCAAAGCTTGTGTGTTTTTTTGTTTGTTTGTTTGTTTTGTTTTGTTTTGTTTCAGGTCAGTAAAAAGAATTTATCAGGAAATGGGGGAAAGAACAGAGCTTGCTGAGAAATGGGAGAGAAAGATGGAAATACACCCAAGATTTGGTGCAGGCTCCTCTAGGCAGAGAGAGCCCTTGTTTTTATGTATGAAGTAAAAAGATTAATTCACATGATAAACAAGAGGAAAGATAATCTGAAGGAGTATTACAACTGGGAGGCAGACAGGCTGAAAATTCCCTAGGAAAGGCCTATCAACGTGGTAAGAACAATGCAGAGAGACAGGAAGGAGAAAATAACAGGAGGAGTGGCTTGTAGCTTTGATCCCTTCGTCTTAGAAAGGTCTAGCTGGCTAATGCCATTTAAAGTTGAATAATAAGATTGACTCTATTCAATCAAGGGGAAAATGTCCACTAATTAAAGAAAGTTGGGTTGGGTATCATTTCTAAGACAAAGTTTCCTGTTTTCTTAATGAGAATTTAGCAAGGTACACATTAATTTCTAGGTCTATAAAATATTTAGCACTATTTAAATATGCTCAGATTTCCTCTAGGAGTATTAGGAAGTCCTTTGAAACACAGTCACCATTAGTCATTAGGCAATAGGACAATTAATCAGATGGAGGAAGTAAAGTTAATCAAAAGATGCCCAGTTCTCAAAGAGAAGCTGATGAAAGAGTGTTCCTTGCCTGCTAAGTTACCAGGGGATATAAAAATCAAGACCAACAGATTCAACCAAGAGTTTCTAAGCATTTTAATATCTGCTTTACTGCAAACTAAAATCCAGAAGAAATTCTGCATGTATGCCTATTATGTTTTCTACGTAACAGTAATACTAAGAGTTACAATTACTTGCCATAGACTTCACTGAGTGCTTCATGTACCTGATTTCATCAATCCTTACTGCAACTTTATGAGATCAGTACTGTGATTATTCCCATCTGATGGAAGAAGAAACCAAGGCTCAGAGTAAAATAATTTGTCCCAAGCTATACAGCCCAAGGGAGGTCAGCCAGAATCAGAATCTGCAAAGTCTATGTGCCTTTTTCTTTTTCTATTCCATGAGAAGAAAACTTTGATGTCTCTTCCCCAAATGGACCAGAACTTGACACCACAAGGTGGGAAGGAAGTAATGAAAACAAACAAACAAACAAAAAAACCCCACTCACCTCTGGATTTTCTTCTTTCACTCTCCGTGACTGTAAAACAATGATGGAGTCATTAATTCACCAAAACATACCACAAAAATAAAAATGGCATAGGTTAGCTAATCACCATGGATGTCTTTACCTTTTCTTGAGAAAAAGCTGCTTTCCCTTCTTCACTTTTTTCATCCATCTCGTCATCACTCCACTCCCAGTCACCGTCTTCGGTTTTATGAAGGTGACCACTTGACCCAGGAACTCTTCTTACCTGAATCGAAACAAACCCATACAATTCTTCCTTAGTCACATGTGAACAGTGGGCCCCTGGTACTGCTACGGGGATTATACAGTATACACACGACCCTGAAAATAACCTAAGTGGTTATGAATTCAGGGATAACTAGCAGTTAATAACCAGAAAGACTACACAGCCTCCAGACTCACCCTCTTTCCAAAAATATCATGTTCTTGAAATGCATTATATACACATGGAGAACACAATATTTTGGAAGAACACCACACACATAAGCCAGTAAGGGTCAAGCTCATCTTTCACTTTCACTTCAGTTAACACTTTACACATATAAGGCCACGTGGTTTACTTCAAAATTGCCTAAAGAAATGCATGCAAGCAACAGACTGCTGACTGAGCCAAGGCAGGGAAATCAGGCAGCCTAATAAAGCATACTACGCTAGGGGTATCAGGCGATCTAAAACCTAGGTCAAAAAAGCAAATACCCTTCTGTTGCCACCTTGTTCTTTTTCAGAACCTGACATCATGCTTGCTTTCCCAGGATTCTGCTCAACCTACTTGAGCAAAACAAAACAGCATCAGACTATTCTTAACACACCTTGTAGTATTTGTGAAACTGGTGCAATCGCTAGGAGCACAGCATGACAATCAGCAGCCATGCCAGTGTTTAGATTGTAATCAGTCTTCCTCAATTATTTCAAATTTTTGAACTAAGGCAGAGATGCAATCCATAGAGCACGCTTTCCAAATGTCTTTGTGCCTGAAAAAGCAAAACTTTTAAAAGGACAGGATGACTGAGCATGAGCCTCTGACCAAAGTAATTTGCTATAAAAAATGTACTGAGATGAAATTACGCAAAGCAAAGTAGCAGACGAACATGATGTAAACATAACAGCCAGTGATTCACTGTTACAGAGAAACTTCGAGTAGAAAGGGACCTAAAAGACAATCTAGTCCAACCTCTTCATTCTACAGATTCCCATTCAAATTTGTCTCCACAATAACCATAAAAAAGAGGTGGTACAAAAATGACCTGTGGAGATTTTTTTTTTTTTTTTTTAGGTACCGGGACCACATATGTGGGAAGCCGGCACTCAATCACTGAGCCACATTGGATCCCCGAGTTGGTTTTTTCATTTGTTTGCTTGTTGTTTGTTTTTGTTTTTGTTTTCAGGAGGCACCGGGGACTGAACTCAGGACCTTCCATGTGGAAAGCAGGTGCTCAACCTCTTGAGCCACATCCACTCCCTGAAGATTTTGAAAGACCATGATGTGTAGAAAGACTATTTAATAGAAAATAATTTTATTATGGGAATTTACTTTTTCCCAAGGGAAATATCAAAGGATTTAAAGTAAGCATTTATACATGTCACATCAACGTGAAGCCATATTAAAAACTAAAAACAAGAAACAACACAGGCTCAAGGTTGGATTTGATTGATTTATGGACACTACCAGGTGTGTAAAAGTAAGCCTGACCTCTTCATCTAAGGGATTTGAACCCCGATGCTTTTTACTTTCCATAATTGGAAAGTAAACAGGCAAGTAAATCTTATCCATAACTAGCATATGGTTATATTTATTTGTTTAAAAATGCTTTTTACTCCACACCAAAAAAATTATTTTTTAATTAATTTACCTTTAAAACACTTAGAACTTAGTAAAAGCTCTTCTGTGTTTGGCATAAGATATTTTTTCCTATTTGCATTTTGAGTTGCTGTAAGATCTATACTAATGATAGTGATTTTAATGGTGCTTATTGATGCTGGCAAAGGACTGCAGAAAGAATGCTGACATGCACTTTTGGATTTTCAGAACAGATCGTTGATTCTTAAAGCCATAAAGAAATGGCTAAGGAAAGAAAAAAATAATTTTCTGTTGACATATATACAATAAGTAATTATTTTCTGAGCAATGCCAATCATGGCAAAAGCAACATAGAGAAGAATATCTTAATGACTACATTTAACGGAAAGAATTTAAAACCACATCTATTTAAAAACTTACACTTAGAACTAAGAAGTGAGAAAACAGGTAAAATTATGTCTCAGAAAGAGTAAAACTCTACCTTTACTGATATTGTAGAAATGAAATATGATTGGTGAATTAGTAATCTTCAAGTACCTACCCGAGAGATTACCCAAAGGAAATCTCTCTCTTTTGGAAAATAGGCAGGGATAGCCCTGCTTCATACCCCAAAATTAATTTTATCCCTCTTTTCTCCTTCTTACTCTATGTTTACAAAAGCTGCCAATTTCATTTCCATAAACAGGATCTAATGAAAGACAAGAAAATGGCCACCTTCTTTCATTTCTATTTTATATTAGAATGCTGACTGGCTCCTTCTTATTTGTATTCTCCAGGATAATGATAAAGCAAAATGCCTAGGATCACAGCTCTAGATATTGAAAGAAATGGTGGGATGCAGTAAGCAATAAATATTGGTTGGACAAATAAGTGTTGACCACATAAGGCACTGGATGTTCTGTTAAATGTCTATGTGGGCTAAAATATTGGTATGCTAGTAGCAAGAATAAGAATACAAGTTCATCTTTGAGAAAGTTCCTTCAGTTTACTCCTCCGAAAACACCTGCAGTGTAATTTGAAAGCCAGGTTTTATGGTGCATTTGTGTGATACTGAGCTCTATGGAAGAGA
>PVKH010028284.1:0-12891 GCA_004027955.1 Chaetophractus vellerosus
TCTGAAGGGAAACAAAGGATTTGGAAATAGGACACATGAGACCAGGAAAAAGAGAATGAGAAGGAACAGAATCTCACATTTTTGAAACTATGAACAAAAAGGGCTTCTTCTCCAAACCCCAGAGTACCAGACCTAATGAAAGCCTTTCAAGTTTGAAAATATTATTTTAGGATAAATAAAAGGCACTAAACCTTTGCCTAACAGGTAATAGACAACATCCTTCTATTATTGGCACAGATCATAATAAGTAAATAGGTTTGAAGCAGATTTATATCAACTTATTGGTAGTTGGATAATATTAACCCTGAATATTTGGAAAATTGCTAATCAGCCGAGACTGTCTCCAGGGATGGCAAACTCGCTCATTCACCATTGGTCATAGAGCCCTTGCCTGAGATACTGCCAATCTGTCCACACCTGGCTCAAAACAAAGTCATCCCAGACGTCTGGGCGGGCTAGGGATACACGGGACAGGGAAGTCCCGAGTCTTTACTATCTCCAAAATCATTTTGTTTTTATTTCCTTGCTAGCCCTAAAATTTTCCTCTCTTCTTAGAAGTGATGGCAGTTTCTAAGAATACCTAAAGAGCAAAAATATGTTTTTCAATCTGTTCTTAGTTATTAAAGTAGAAAAAACCTTAAAGCTGATTCAGAGCCATTTGAAGTCAATGCTCTCCTACTGGAAAGCACTGCCCTGGTTTCCACATCGTGCCCAGCAGGTGTGCTCAAATAGAATCTCCCTGGCTCCAGGACTGTTATCCCTGGACTCCTAGGTGACCAAACTTTTACCAAACTCAGAAAGAAGGGAGCAGGTTCAAACTTGGCATGGTCAAGCCCTGGGGCAAATAACTGACATTATTGACATATAAACGCCAACTCTGAGCATTGCAAGCAGGGGTGTGGAGCAGGGCAGAGCTGCTAAGAAGTCAGATTCCCCAAACCTGACGAACCGGAAAAGCAATCACAGGTGAGTATGACCAGGTGTCCACCAGTTGACCACTTAATGTCACCTGATTTTACTTCTTTGGTGACCAGAAGGACAGGAACTTTAGCCATGTAGCTTACCTACCTCAGGGCTCTAATTAGAGTTTGCTAAGAGTTTTATTATCTTCCCAGACAACCACCCAGGGAACGCAAAAGCACTCATTTGCAGTGCTGCAGTTATTATTTTGTTGTTGTTAGTATTATTCCTGTTTTATCATAACAATTCAGAGCATGACAGACTCTAAGGGCTTTGCTTTTGTTTTTGTTTTTGAAAGCAGGGGTTATTTATTTGTAACATGCCCGTCTTCCCTTCTGATAATGGTGCAGACGATGTACACTTTGGATTGTTCTCGCGGCAGGGATGATGGGCATGTGCTAAAACATCCATCCCGCTGCCTCAATCCTCTGACCAGCCAATGCAGTTGAGCGGAACAGTCAGTAGCAGGGGTGGAGAGCCATCTCTGGGCCATCGCCGCGGTGTTCTCTGGGTACCTGCGTTGATCAGCAGGGGAATCAAACCCGGAATTTGATTCACAAGACTTTTAACCTCAAATTCTATAACCTGAGATTTGGGTGATAGAATGCAAATATTGGCCAGGGGTTGAAGTTAGGTGTTTCACTTTCGAATTCATTTTTTTTTCCCCTAAAGATTTTTTTAAAATTATATATCCGCGCCCCCCTTTATGCTTGTTCTTGTTGTGTTCATTTTTTTGCGTTCTTCTGTGTCTGCTTATCTCCCCCTGCTGCAGCATCCCACCGAGTCAGCTCACCGCATGGCGGCTTGCCCTCCCGTGGCGGCTTGCCTTCTTGAGGCGGTCTGCCTGCTTGAGGAGGCTCCGGGAACCGAGCCCGGGGCCTCCCATGTGGTAAACCAGAGCCCTACCAATTGAGCCACAGCCGGTTCCTCGAATTCATTTAATTCAGAACCTGAAAGATACATACCCACATCCACACCCACGCACACTTTCCCAAGTACCACACCATGGTCCAACTGTCAGGCAACTCATTCTACAAGTATGGCAAAGAGCTGAGCTTTGACTTACTCCGTTCTCAAACTTAAGCCAGGGGAACATACTCTCTGAGTGTGGAGGAACTTTAGAGGTCTATCTAGTCCAGCTTCTACACAACATAGGGAATCCCTTGACAATATTACCAACAAATGGTCCTTCCCTCTTTGGCAGAATACCTACAGAGAGGAGGTAGATTTATTTACCCTGAAGCTAAAGAAACTTCAGCTTCAGCTTCAGCTTCAGGGCCTCACACTTACAAGGACCTCTTCTAAGCCTTGTGCTTAATTTTTCACCCATTATTTATCATTTTTCTGTTAAAAAGGGACCCCATAATGTATATACTTTAGACCTCACAAAAACTGTATCCTCCCCAGCCTCCAGAGATGGGAACAATACCATCCCACAGAGCAAGCCAAAGTACCTCTTTACATTGAAGTTAAAATCTGCTCCAAATATCAGAAAAGTGTTTCCTATAACATAAGGGCATTTTTGAGACTGGATATATTAATTGGGTGAAAACAGTACTTAAAAGAGTTTTCTGAAAATTCTACATTTAGATTCCAAACCTATTGCCCTCTTTTGCCCCCTCTACCTTTACCCAGGCTCTTCTGGTTCCTGGATGCTCTCACCTCCTGTTGCCTAATTGTCTCCTACTTTGCATTCATATCTCAACTCACACCTCCTCAAGAATGTCCTCCCTATGTTCCCTGACCAGGCCAAACCCTCCTCTACACAGTGTTGTACCATGCTCCTTCACAGCACAGGTAATGTTACACTTATTTGCATGCTGATTTGATACTCTCTCACTCCCCCACCCCACCGAAAGATGCAGGAAGCCCCAACATTACCTCCTTAGCCTCACCTCTGTGACCCCAAGGCTCAGCACAGGGCCTGGCTCACTGTAGACCCTCAATACATTTTTTAATATACATTGAGGGTTAACAGGAGTTATTAGAAAAGGTGGTCTGGATTGAGTTTCACCACTAGTTCAATAAGAACCACAAATCAACGTTATAAGGAATCACCATTAGGCTCATTATAAAGTACATCTTCTGACAATTA
Source organism: Chaetophractus vellerosus (assembly GCA_004027955.1). Lineage (NCBI taxonomy): Eukaryota > Metazoa > Chordata > Mammalia > Cingulata > Chlamyphoridae > Chaetophractus > Chaetophractus vellerosus. The sequence goes on from PVKH010028284.1 coordinate 3,056, forward strand.
TTTGCTGTCCAATATAGACATGGGATGTCTTAAAAAGTAGAATATGTCTCTTCATAAGTGCTTTGCCCACTATTAGGGATATTGAAGAGAGAACTCCCACAAATGTTTAGAATTGGATTAGGATCAGATAAATCATTTGATTTGTCTCAATTAAAAAGCTTGTATTTCTATGGCCTATTGAGATATAGTTTTTGCTAATGACATCTATAATCTGCAAACATTTAGTGTTGTATCTAACAATCAAGAAATTAAGTACAACTAAGTAGTTTCTGTTAGAAATTGATGCTCAGTATAGCTAGAAACCAACACATAGGAGTATATGTAAGCAAATAAAAGCATGACAACTAAAAATAACTTAATTCAAGAATGAATAAAAATTCTTACCAAGGTGGAGTAATAGAGACTGTTTAACCTCCCACCTGAAACAACCAGAACACAAGACAAAAACACATGAAACAAAGGTTTTGAGAAAATTGAATAACAAGCAGCATAGGACCATGACCCCAGAGAGAAAGGAAACAAATAATGTGGTCCCTGTGATTGCACCCCCTATTTCCTGGTGGCAGTTTCAAAGGCTGTAGCACAGGGAAGGGAAACCCACACAGACTCTATCAGTCTTGTTGAGTACAGAAGACAGAGATCAGAGTTCGGGGAGGCTAAGGCAGCTAGGATTTGTGGAACAGAGGACCAGAGAGATGGAAGATGCACACAGAGAGACAGAGTTCCACAGATCTACAGAAAGTTCTGTTCATGTCTTTGGCTGAGTATTGATCTTCATGTGCACATCCAAGGCTGTTGAAGGAAATTTCAGAATGAGTAGGCAGAAAAATTGGGGCACTTATGCAGGCCTACAAATAGTTCATGTTCCTTTCAGCCAGAATGGAAAGACCTCTTAATACAAAGGAACTCAGATAGAGTAGGAGCTGACAAACTAAGATCCAGAGAACAAATCCCACAGACTGTTTTTTAACAACTTGCAAGTGAAGAAGGGTTTTTACATATTTAAAGGATTGTGAAAACAAAGAAAAATATGTAACAGAGACTGCAGAGACTAAAATATTTACTATCTGGCCCTTTACAGAAAAGTCTGTCAACCCTTGAAATAATCTTGAGAAAGTATCCACTTAGTAGTGGGGATAAATTAGCCTAAGAAAAAGGCTACTCTGGCCCCATCCTGTAACAGTTTGATATTATTTATGAATTGCAAAAAAGATATTGATTATGTTTGTAAACTGGTCTTCTCCTTTGGGCATGATATCCTTTGATTGCATTAAACTCAAAGGTTTTATGTTGACTTGATTGAATCAAGATTAGGGCTTTGATTCGACCCCATCAGTAGGGTGTGATTCAAGGTTGGTGGGCTGATAGAAACAGACACACACAGAAGAAGACTCAGAAGAGAAGAGAACTTGGTCATTTTGGTCCTGCCATGTGACAGAAAAGGGAAAGCCCAAACAACTAAAGTCCCAGAGAGAGCTGAGCCCATTTGCCTGATAGTTTGCAGCTAAAGAGAGTTGAGCCTTATGACAACCTACAGCTGAGATTGAAAAAAGCTAGGTAAATGGACCCTTAAGAGGAAGAAGGTCCAAGAGACCAGAAGAGATCGCCCAACATTTTGCTTCAACACATGGCAACAGACTTTGGTGAGAAAGTACCTCTTATGGTAGCTTGAATTGGACTCTTTAGGGCCTTGTAACTGTAAGCTTTTACCCCCAATAAATACCCTTAATAAAAGCCAACAGATTTCTGGTATTTTGCATCAGCACCCCTTTGGCTAACTAATACACACCCTAACAAATATCAGACACTTAAAAATATAAAATTCATGTCTGGCATCCAATAAAATATTGCCAGGAAAGCAAAGAAACAAGAATATATTGCCTTTCGTTGTTTATCTACTGTTGTATTACAAACTACCTGGAAACTTGGTGGCTTCAAACAATATTCACTTATTATTTATGGTTTCTGTGGGTCCGGAATTTCGGCAGGGCACAATGGGAAATACTACACAATATTTGGGGTCTAAGCAGGAAGACTTGAAGTTTGGAAGCTGGAATTGTTTGAAGGCTTATTCGTTTACATATTTGGCAGTTGATTTGGCTATTGGCTAGGAACAAAGCTGGACTGTTAGCCAGAACACCCACCATCTGGCAGAGGCAGTTACAAAGGTATTGTGGGATATATGGCACACATAGAAGTCAAATGTATGACTAATAATATTACAAAGGACCAGAGAGTGAGAAAACAAAACAATAATTGAAGTATTGATATAGTTAAAAATCCTCCCCAGAAAGAAAATTCCAGGTCTGAATGTTTTCGCTGATGAATTGTACCAAAAAAAAAAAAAAAAAAAATCCAGGGAAGAAATAATATGAATGCTATACAAACCTTCCAAAAAATAGACCAGGAGAGAATACTTTCCAACTCATTCTCTGAGGCCAGCATTATGCTTATACCAAAACCAGAAAGAAAGAAAAAATAGAAGAAAATACAGATGTTTCACTCATGAACTAGGAGGCAAAAGATATTACAAAAAAATCCTATAAAACAATATCCTTCATGAACATAAGCATAGAGATCATGTACATAGATGTAAAATATTAGCAGATTATACTCAGAAATATATTTAAAAGCATAATAAGTGAATACCTAGTGAAGTTTATTCCAGGAATATGATGCTGTTTTAATAGTCAATGATCAATCAATAAACGTAATTCACTATTAAAATTTTTTTAAATCCATTTGATCATATAGATAGATGAAGAAATATTTGAAAAAACAACCGTTTCGTGAGAAAATCTCTCAGCAAAGTAGAAATAGAAGGGAATTTCCTTAACCTGACAAAGGGCATCTATGAAAAACCTAGAGTATACATTGCACTTACTCATGAAAGACTAAATGCTTTCCTTCCAAGATTAAGAAAAAGGAAAAAATGTCCACTATCTCCACTTCTATTCAATATTGTGCTAGAGGTCCTAGCCTGTGCAATAAGGGAAAAAAAGAAAATAAAAGTCATACACATTGGAAAGGAAATCTGCCTTTTTTGCAGTTGTCTATGTAAAAAATCCTAAGGACTCTACAAAAAAGGTATGGGCACTAACAAATGTCTTTAGAGGATCATAAGATACGAGATCAATAAGCAAAATTCTTACGTGTTTCTATATATTAGCAATGAATAATTGGATATTGAAATTTAAAAGGAATACCATTTACGATAGAATAAAAAAATATATGCATTACTGAGGTGGCTTGGAGCTATGTACCCCAGAAGAACATGTGCTTAAACATAATCCATTCTTGTGGGGATGAACCCATTGTAAATAAGACCTTTTGATGAGCTTATTTCAGTTAGGAAATTGAGGTTATTTCAGTTAGGGTATGGTCAACTGAATTAGGACAGGTTTTAATCCTATTACTGAAGGCCTTATAGAGAAGGAAGAGAAGAGAGAAAGTTAGAGGGAGCAGTTCGATGCTGGAAGTCAAAGGAACCCGGAAGAGAAGCCAGAGGAGTTTACCACGTGCATTCCCATGTGACAAAAAAGCCAAGGACCAAGGATCACTGGCAGCCAGTCCCAGAATGCCACAATCTTCCAGGAGAAAGCATTGCCTTGATGATACTTTAATGTTGGGCATCTCCTAGCCTCAAAACTGTGAGTCAATAAAGTCTCACTGTTTAAGCTAACCCATTGCATGGTATTTGCTTTGGCAGCAAGGAAACTAAAATAAATACATATGGATCAATATAATAAATAGTTGGAAAACCTGTAAACAAAAAACTACAACACATTGCTTAGAGAAATTCAAGAAGACCTACATAAGTACAAAAATATACTATGTTCATGTTCATGGCTCAAAAAACTCAATATTGTTAAGTTTAAATTATTCCCATATTGTTTACTGATTCAATGCAATCCCGGTTGAAATTATAGCAGGCTATTTTTAAAATTTGACAAACTGACTCCAAAATTTATATGGATGTGCAAAGGAAATAGAATAGACAAAACTATACTGAAAAAGAAGATTAAAGTTGGAGGAATTTGCTTCCTTACTATACATAGCTACAGTAAGCTAGATAGTATGATACTGTAGAATGTTAGACATATCAGTCAATAGAACAGAATAGATAGCCCAGAAATAGACCCACACATATATGGTCTATTGATTTTAGGCAGAATTGCCAAAATAATTCAATGGGTAAGGGATAGTCATTTCAGCAAATGATATCGGAACTTCCAAAATCCACATGCAAGAAAAGGTGAACCCTAATCTTTATCTCAACCATACACAAAAACTTGACATTGTATTAGACTTACATGTAAGAGATAAAACTAAATCTTTATGAAGCTAGGTTAGACAAAAGGTTTCTTAGATAAAATTCATGAACTATAATATTTAAAAATTGATAAATTGGACCTTATCAAAATTAAAATTTTTTTCTTCAAAAGACACTATTAAGAAAATGAAAGGTTAAAGGCAAACCACATACTTGAAAGAAAAATATTTGAGAACATATATTAAAGGACTTGGGAAGCAGATGTGGCTCAAGCAATTGAGCTCCCACCTACCACATGGGAGGTCCCAGGTTCAGTTCCCGGTGTCTCCTGGAGAAGATGAGCAAGACAGACAGCTGGTGCGATGGGCTGGCATGGCGAGCTGATGCAACAAGGAGACACAAAGAGGAAACACAATGAGAGAGACAACAAAGGCAGGGAGCAGAGGTGGCTCAAGCAATTGAGTGCCTCTCTCCCACATGGTAGGTCCCAGGTTCAGTTCCCGGTGCATCCTAAAGAGAAGATGAGCAGACACAGAAAGCACACAGCAAATGGACACAGAGAGCAGACAGCGAGTACAAACAATGAGGGAGGGGGAATAAATAAAAATAAAAAAAAATAAAATAAAATAAAGAACTTGCATCAAGAATACATTTTAAAAACCATATAACTCAATAATAAGAAGGCAAATATTCTTTATCAGTGATTCTCAAACTTTGGAATGCATCCAAATCAACTATAGGGCTTAAACTATAGAATGCTGAGCCCCACACTTTACTTTCTGGTTCAGTAGATCTCTGGTAGGTTGAAAGTTTGCATTTCTATTAAGTTTCCAAGTGATGCTGATACTTCTGGCCCAAGAAAAGCACTTTGAGAAACACTGTCCTAAATCATGACCTTGGAAGTGGTAATATTTGTTACAACTCATTGAATTGAACACTTTAAAACTGATAAATTTTACTGTATATAAATCATTCCTCAATAATGGTGATTAAAACAAAATAGAATGAATAAAGGCCATGAATTATGAGTCTATGTTGATGACATTCATTGGGTTAGTTTTTATGTTTTTTTGTTTGTTTGATAAGAAAGGGAACAAATAGAATATATATGGATTAGGCTCTCATACAAGGTCTAATACGACCAAAAGATTAAATCCCCAGACTGCTGGGCACCACCTGTCCAAGATCATAGCCCACTTCCAGGAATACTGCACTTAATATTTATGCTTAGATTATTCCATTGTCTAAATCCGTTAGAAGTTCCTAGTGATTCTGTGGCCATAACTATTTTATAGCAATTGCATTTGAGAACAGTGAAAGAAAGTACCTTATGCTGAGTCAGGAAACTTGGATTCTAGCCACCCTTCAAATCTTGATTTATGCTTTGACCTTGAGCAAATCAATGAATATCAGTCTACTCACCTATAAAATGGAGATAATAACACCAGCTTTCCATAGATTCTGTTTGTGACACCCCTTATTTAATTAGTTTCCCCCATGAATATAGATACCAAGTTATCAAGTATTATTAGATAGTATATCATGAAGCAGGCCACCCTCACCCCAAAAATGTGTGATTTGGCTAGACTGCTGTGAGCAAAGAATCCTTTAACTTTGTAACACGTGAACAGTGGGTATCTTCTCAAATTTTATGGCCTCATTTACATAAGAAATCTATAAGGAGTTTCCATCACCTGAGCTTAATAGTGAAAACCATTAAATTCATTCCCAACAGGGTGGTTCAAAGATTGCACAAGGAATAGACTAGACTTGACCCTGCTTTTGGGGCGAGGATACAGGAGGCATAACCTCCAAGTATTTGACCACCTTTCCACAAGCCTTTTAAACAGGGTTGTTAAAAGGAGATGGATGAAATCCAGACTTGTGGGTGAGGTGTCTGATAATAATATGCACCATTTATTGAGGACTTTATAGTGTGTCAGGCACTGTGCTAAGAGCTTTATGCATGGTTTCTCATTTAATCTTTAAAATATTATCCACCACCACCTCCCTTCACCCCCACCATTTGATACCTTTTTGGCATGAGGAAATTGAAGCTTAAAGAGGTTAAGTAATTTGCTCAAAGTCACACAGCTGATGGAAGACTTGAGCCAGAATTAAAGCCAAAGTCCATCTGGCCACATCTGTCATAGGTTACTCCCATACCACAATGCCGCTACTGTTCCTATAGAAGACAGATTCACATAAATATGTGTTATCACAGATAAATAATATTTTAAATACTGAAGTAAATATTTGCACATATTATTTGGGCACAAATCACGCCCAAATTTGCAAATCTAAATGATCCTATACTTAGGGTTTCCACATTCATATTTCCTATGGGACTTATTAGATTCATACTATAGAATATACAAAATATTACAACAACAAGAAATTAGGTAACAAGCTTGAATGAGGACTTATAAATTATAGGTTTATTGCGAAGATTTAGTAGCTCTATGGGATGGCATCAAATTAGAAACAAAACACACTAATAGTGCAGCTATAAATGACTGTGGTTGACGAGATGCCTAATTCTAAGACTCAACTAGAGATTTTCTCCATTCGTGTTTATAATGGAGCATTTTCTGTAGTGGATATTTGGCATATTTCTAAGTCCATCTGTGCTTCATCAACATCATCATTATAGTTGTACTCATTAACATCAATTTAAAACCATTTTTTTAAATTTTAGAAAATAATTATGGAGATGCTATAAAAAATAAGAGTGCATTTGTAAATAGTTCTGCTTTAACTAAAAGCATAGTGGGAAAAATCACATAAGTGTTAAGAAAGGGCATGGGGATTTCAAGAAGTTACAATTCAACAAGGCAAGCAGAAAGTCAGAACCACAAACTAGAAATGAGGCTAAGGCAGCAAAAGGTGATGTCTAGCTGGCAGATATTTTCAATAGTTATGGTAAACCAGCAAAATTTGACACTGATGATGTCTGGGAAATGGGAAGAAGGGGCCATGAGCACCATGAGTCAAAGATTTTGTCTTGTTCACTGTCGATACCCTTGTGCCTAGCATGGTGCTGACATAAAATAATTAATATATGAGTAACTAAATATGTAAAAAAATGTTTCTTTCTTTATGGAAAGAACCAGACTGTAATGGGAGAGCCTGCCAAAGCAGACCAATGCCTTTAAAGATACTATTTGAATAAGGACTCCATAATATAGAATTGTATGTTTCACAATTAGGATATCTTATCTCTTCCCAATTTCCAACAGCTTGTGGTAAGAAGAAAAGAAAGACCTGGAAAATAATTATATACAAGAATCAAAACAGGCAAATTTCAGATTTTCTCTGGCATTTGAGACTTTCCATGATCTGGCTCCTACTTACTTTTCCAGATTTATCTATTAGTTAGTTTAACCTTCTGGGAATCTGCCACACCAGTCAAATTGATCAAATACTGTATTTTCTTTATTTAACTTGTATACTCCCCCCAACTTTCTAATATCACTGAAATCAATATGTGTCTTATAATCAATGCACTTGGATTTGATGAAATAGGTGGCTCCCTTTTAAAATAGTCCAATTTCTCTTGTCTCAGAGTTTGGTTCAAGCTATTTTTTTCTTCCTCTCTTTCCAGACCCAGTTCAAATCCAAAACCTTCTTAAAAGTATTCCTGATCAGCCCTTCCAAAAGTGGTTTATTTTCTTCTGACCTGTAATGACACTGAAATGTACGTTTGCATAATCTGTACTACTTAATATTGCTTTATGTGTCCTGTCTTATTTATCCTTCCAAATTATAATGAGCACCTGGAGGGCAAAAACCACGTCTCTTACAATTTTTCATTTTCCATGTAAAATACCACATATTTTCTTCATTTTGATGATCAATAAATACTACTTGAGAGAATAAGAAAAAATTAACGGTTATACACAATTATACTTAAAGAATACAGCTTATTTGAAAAAGAATGAGAATGAAACTATTTACAGTAGTAAAAGTGGTAAATGGGATCTCTGGACTTTCAATTTTTCTGAAAGTCTAAAAAATGAAGTCTATTAGTTTTTTAAAAAGACAGAATGGTACATCTATAACAATATGTGATGTCCATGGTACATTGTCAACAGGGGGAAAAAAGCAAGCTGCAGAATAGTATGATTTGATTTTTGTTAAGCCAACAACAACAAATTCTTCCCTAAACATACAGGAGGTGAATGTTTGAATAGACATTGGACATGATTTGGAAGACCCTGGGCGAATGGTTAACAGCAGTTATCTCTGGAAGTGGGAGCTAGGTGATACAATTATGAAAGATCACAATAGGAGATCTTCCCTTCCTACTTGTTTACTTCACAAACTTGCATGCACAAATCCATTTTATTTGAATTTTGTTGTTTAATTCAACAAAATACATGAATTAATTTTGCAGTGAAAAGTAGGGAAACACATAAAAGAGAAAGGCCAATTATCTTTCAGGTATGCAGCTTTATGGCAAAGGGGAAAGAGAAAGCCCCAAATTCAATACTAGAAGGATGTGAGATATGAAAGATGACAACCAAGAAATAAGATTAATTCAGAAAGAAGAACAGTTATTTTCTGAATCCAGATGTAGCAGAATTCTGGAGGGTTATACACTGCTTGATTTATAGCCCACTGTCACGCAAAACAAAGTGGAAAGTTGAGAGCAGTGGGTCAGTGTGGGGCAGGTAGTTATTTTAACAGAAAAGCCTCTTGTTTAGGTTAAGGTGTAATGGAAGCAAGATTCCTATTCTAGAGATGCCTCTCAAATGTGTTCGTCTTCAGAGGCAAATTGCTGGTAGAAAAAGATGCCCATTTCTGTGAAATTTAGTTACGACATAGAAGTTAACTAAACACATGGCTAAGTGAAATATTTGTATCTTTATCACTTATCACCAAACACTGTGCTGTTTTAAAAGGTTTATTTTATTCATGCCTCCCAAACACCCTATGCTATTACTCTACCTGTTTCACAGATGGGGAAACTGAGGTTTAGAGAAGGTAAACAAGTAGTGGAGCCAGAACTTGAACTTGGGAAATCTGTTAGCTGATAGCAAATCTCTTACTCTTTGTCTCTTCACAAACCTCTCAGCCACATGGTCAGACCTACTATTGCTAGACCTCCCACGATTATGGCATTATTTCTTTTTTCATTTTCTTGCCCCTCTTTTGTACAAAGGTCTGTCAGGGGACCAATTGCCCATATTTGTGGCAACATAAAAACACAAAAATCACCATCACACTACATCTCAGATCAATTTTTCCATCCACTTAGCTTGTTTTTATTAGAAACATAAAGAATAGTCTGCTGGAAGGTAAAGCATTTTCCTTTACTAACTTGTAGCTTTACTACTTCTTAATTCACCCATTTCCTTTTTTGAACAATGTGTATTCTCAGCCTTATTCAGTATAAAGAGAGAGAAAAGTGCATTAATCATTGCATAAAATAGTGCAGGTTCACAATCCCTTATCCACAATTTTGAAATCCAAAGAGATTTCATGAATGAAAGGCTTTTCATAATTCATTTGGCACCAACACCTGCCCTGAACTGACTGGATGCTCTTTTTTTTTTTTTTT
>PVKH010028285.1:0-12865 GCA_004027955.1 Chaetophractus vellerosus
CTATAAATCAGCCCTCTCTATCACTCTTCAGCCCCTTACCCTCTACCGGGGACCCGTTATTTCCTCCCATTTCTCTTCTCTCCCTGTTTTAACAAATTGTTGGCCTCACTCAAAAAAAAAAAAAATTCCAAAATAACGAACAGCTAAGAAGAACCATTTGTGGCTGTTAAAAACCATAGAGTTATTTTATTTAAGTTAAACAGAATAAACTCTTCTCCAAAAGGTAACTAATCAAACCTCTTTTCTGCATTTCAGATTGTTCAAAATAAAGATTGTTATGCCTAAATAGCTTATAAATGCCCTTAATGGGTTTGGCTTAATATGTTTAGGTCAAGGCAATGAGGAGTTTATATATGCAGTACTATAGGCTCATTAAAAATCTGTTTATTTTTCATTTGATTTTCATAATGACTGATGATTCTCTGGGCAGTGGCAGAACCCTTCCATTGGTCAGTGAAAGATCTGCGGGTTTTCTCATGAGAACGGTTTACCTTCTCATTACAACCAAGGAATACATTAATGTTGGCAGCAGGGAAAGTCACTTAGGAAATTCATGAATTATGCTGTTATTTAAATTTAAGCATAATAAACTAATTTTTGGCTAAGGGGTTTGGACATAATTGACCTATGCAGGACAATTCAAGCTTTTTTCTTTCTTTACATAAAAGCCTGTTTGAATTTCAGGATCCTGGATTTTAATCCATGATAAAATTCTTTTAACATTCTATATGGCAACACATCAGAATAGAAGGACTTACATTAGGAAATAATTAACTTTCATAAGAAAGGCATGACATTCATTAATTTTAAAAGTCTTCTGCGCTACCCATAGCAGCTGTTGATTAATTTTACCTACAACTTGGGATGTGTTGGGTTATGACTAGTATGCAATAAATTTGTACCAGGCTGAATTTCCATATGCAGAATAAACTGAAAATTTTGGACTAGAAATTTCTTCTCAGCAATAAAAATGGAAGATTACTCACTCATGTGACAGCAATTAAGATATTCATTTGCCACAAACCTCCAATTCCACCTCCAACCATTTCCTGTCTTGAAGAAAAAAATGCCTTGTTGGATGCAGTGAAAGTTGGTGTTTGTAATTTTAGCGGTTTGCAGGATTACCATTTCTTGGTTTATAGAGCTTACTGTGTGCCCACCTGCAGTTGGTCGCTTTTCTGCTCAGCACTTTTCTGATCAAGAGAGTCTGCTGTTTGAAATGTCCACAGTGGCTGACAGTGCCGTCACAGCCATCACTGAGGTGTGTGGGCATGAACAGACCAGATGGGGTGACATCCAGCATCCATGGATGTCACTTCATAGCATCATTGCTTCAGCACCTTGTTTCCATGGTCTTAAGCCATAGAGACTTAAGTGCTGGGTTGGAGTTTACCTGCACTGTAACCTTCATTTGGGGCTCTTATTTGTCTTTTGATTTAGCATCTATCTGAAGGAGAATGAAACCCAAGGCAAGTTCTTGGCAGTTGTCAACCATCTGCAGGTTTAGTGAAATCAATCAACTTCTCCAGCACATAGTTACCTAAAACGCAGGACTCTATGCTTCTGAAACTGCTCCACTTGTCTACCTGCACCAAGGCCACACTCATCCTAAATTTTAAATGCATGCAGTATTCTATCAATACAGTCCAGGATATGTTTGAATAAAATGTCTCCCACGTGTTTCTGAAAATACTTAACTCCCCTGTCAGTTAGACCTTTTTGATGCAAGCAACAAGAAGATACTCTGGCTAAAGTCAGAAAAAAATAATATGTAGGAAAGCTGGGGAGGGGGAGCTCACAAGATTAAAAACAGAATATCCTAAAGGACCAGATAAAGAAAAATGAGGAAACAGGCAGATTTAAAGAATCTTGGTAGGAGGAACTGTTTGAGTTGTGTCGGGCTTTGCATGGTTGGGACTTTTCCCATCACTTTGGCTTTAGATTCTAGTTCTAGGAAGGGAAAAGGCCATGTACTGATACTGGATCATTTGGTCACTTCTTGGCCAGGGAGGGCAAGGCACTTTGAATAACAGTTTCATCCAACTATATTCAATGAAGAAGACCCATTTCCCAAAAGATAATCAGAACATAAGATCCAAGAGGAGGTAGTGAAAGAGAAAGGCAGCCAAAAGGCAACAAACAGCCACCACAAGCTTCCTTTAATATTCTTTTATCATGTAAGAGTTGCATTTGAACATCACATTTTTAGTGTGTGCCCACTTTAACCAGGGCACATCTTCTATAATGTTCCTAGATGTGTCTTTCCAACTGGCAGCTGGTCCACTCACACTGCCCTACAGATAGAAAATGTCCCTTCTGCCTCCTTCTCTCAATAAGTAAGCAGTCAGACTGCTCTCAGGGGCCACTTTGGATGCTTCACTCTGGTCCATCTGGCTCTGTGTTTGTGACAGACTGTTTCTGAAGCACGTTGAGATCTTTTGGCACAATAAGGGCTTGCTCGTGTAAATATTATTACTAATAGTCATTATCAGAAACAAGGAACATCTTGATAGCATGAGAAGAAGAGGAACTAGTTCTGCCTGGGTGCCAAGCAAAACAGCTGTGTGGAGCAGACATGGTGCTCCTAGCTGCCAGATATGTTGGAGAGTCTTGTACCTGTTGTTTGTGTTTTAGCAGTTTCCCAGGGAGGTTCTAGGTGCTGGAACATGAATCCATGTGCTTTAGGACAAAACTGTCACACTGTGCCTGGCACTGTTATGCCCTTTACAGATATCATCTCATTTAATCTTCATGGAAATCCCACAAGGCAGGTGGGTTTAGCAAGCTGTGTCGATGGCTTCTTTCCTCATGACGTTTTGAGTACCTTTTGGGCAGGGATTGTGTCTTAGCTATTTTTGTATCTCATTGCCCACAGAAGGTGCTCATGAATGTTCGTTCAATTGAACTGAATAGAGCAGGAGATATGATTAAAATTATGGAGTGAAGCCAGATAGTAGAATCTTAATTGATATGGAGTTTGGATTTTCATCATAGTCGTTAGGATGGTTTTGGAGGAGAAAAGGTGGGCCAGCAGCATAGTAGGTTTTTGAGCCCAAAGATAAAGTCCATTTGTCTTGGCTTACAAGCCTCCAGAAGATAAGAATTACATCTTAAATCTTCAGTTGAGTGGAACTCAGTGCTGACTCTTGCATGACTCCATACTTGACACATTTTATTTAAACAAATCAATTTTATTGATATATATTAATAAAGCATAAAATCTATCCAACGTGTGTAATCAATAGAATTTGGTATATTCACATCTACAGTCAAGTGATATTTGACATATGTAGATATGAGGGTCGATTTCTGAGTTCTTGATTTGGTTCCATTTGTCAATCTGTCTGTGCTTATGCCAGTACCATGCTGTCTTTACCACTGTAGCTAAGTAATATGCTTTAAAGTCAGGAAGTGAGAGTCCTCCAATTTGTTCTTTTTTAAGACATTTTTGGCTATTCAGGGCCCCTTACCCTTCCAAATAAATTTGATTATTGGATTTTCAATTTCTGCAAAAAGGGCTCTTGGGATTTTTATTGGGATTGCATTGAATCTGTAAATCAATTTGGGTAGAATTGACATCTTAATGATATTTAGTCTTTCAATCCATGAACATGGAATGTTCTTCCATTTAGTTAAGCCTTCTTCAGTTTCTTTTAGCAATATTTTGTAGTTTTCTGAATACAGGTCCTTTATGTCCTTGGTTAAGTTTATTCCTAAATATTTGATTGTTTTAGTAGCTATTATAATTGGAATTTTTTTTCTGATTTCCACCTCAGAATGCATATCAGTAGTGTATAGAAATGCTATTGATTTTTACGTATTAATCATATATCTTACCATTTTGCTGAACCCGTCTATTAATTCTAGTAGCTTTGTTGTGGATTTTTTAGGATTTTCTAGATATAGGATCAGATACTGTATTTTTGGTGAAGCTAAGTTTCTCTCTAAATGGTCTTTGTTTTATAAATGAAAGTGGATGTGATAAAGCTTATTAAAACTTTGAGGATAATTATTATTTTTAACATTGAACCTTCTCCAAAAAATAAATGATTCATTGCCACTTGGTTTTAAAGATTATTAATCTTGACATTAGAAGAATGGAATAATTAAATATATTTCTTTACATCCCCTCTCCACTGCAGTGTTCTTTCCAAGTCTCCATTTGTTTATCTGGCCCAATTTGGCTAGAATAGAAATATCACAGAACTGCAGAAATCAGCACTGGGGGAAAAACGTGATGATCAACTATGCTAGACTCTCCCAGCTTCAGGGTCTGACCAGATAGTAACAGGAGCCTATGAGCTAATTTCAATTTCTCTCAGAACTTAACAGAAGCCATATATTTTTCCTATGATAAGATCACTTGAGCTAACTGGCATAAGTTTATTGGTGTTGGGCAAGCTTGGTAATATGAACCCTGTTCATTTCTTGCTGATTGGAAGCTCTGATTAGCAGTTATATATGTCTTTGACTAAAGAAATGAGAAAAGAATTGAATTATTTTATAAGCTATTCTTTCACTGGTGAAAATATTTTCAAATAAATATGGCTCAAAAACATGCATAAAAAAGGACCTTTTGAAAGGATTGCTGGGAAGCAATTTCATCCACGTCCCCTCATTTTATTGGCAGGAAAACTGAGTTGAGAGTTCAGATGGCCCCAGGGCCAGCAGTTCAGTCTCTCTCTTACCCCACCATTCATTTACTCCTCTAAGAAACCTCAGATCCTTTTTGGAGCTGGTGGAAAATGTACCTCCCTGAATCCTTTTGCCAAATATGAGGAATATAAATTCTCCAAATTTTATCCCTGGGTTCTACCTCTTCCAGTTTTCCAGTGACCCCAAGGAAATGTAAAGCTTTTTACTTTGGGCACAACAGGGTGGTCATTAAAGGATGGTACAATACCTGGAACTGTGGTAACACGGTTGAGGTGACATCAAAAGGGAGCTCACGAAGAGCGTTCCAGGGCTCCTAGAAACACGGCAGGATGTTCTTTAAGGAATCGTCGCCATGACTTTGCTCAGACTCCTCAGTGTGCTCTCCGCGTCTCATTTCCTCACACATCATTATCATCACCCTGCTTTCGCGGCCATCTCCAAGCTCCACTGCTTCCTTCTGAGGACTTGAGTCCTGAAACCACGAAGACGTCATCAGAGAAAACAGAGCATGTTTGTTAACCCCTCAACCTGGCAGAGCAGCCTCAAACCACGTTCAAACATTCTTTTAACCAATATTTTCTTCAGTGTAATGAAAGAAAATATTGAGGAGGAAAAATATGCTTATTATGGGAAACAAATTGCTGTTATTTGAATCAAAGGGAAAAACACATCCCAGCTAGCATTTCAGCAAGGCAGATCTTGTGTAAATTGCAGCTAATTCTAGAAAATGGAATGCAGTAGACATATTACTGGTGTCTGAAGTAAGAGAACTGACACATGTAAAGTACCGACCTTTTGGAGGACGAAAAAAGAAGATGCAAAAAAATTGATTTTAAAAATATTTTCAAGTTATTTGCTTATGTTTTGAGTGAAATAAGCTCCAGGTCTGTGGATGAAATAAAGATTTGGGAAAAGCTGAAGTAAGCGACATGATGGAAATGAGAAATTTGTTAATAAATGTAGCATTCTTTTCCACAATAGAGAACATGCATAGCAAAGTCACCTCCAGAATCCAGTGTGCGGGATTTTTTTTTTTAAAAAACAGGAGCACACAAAGAAATGTGCTAAAAGGAGAATGTTTTATCATCCCTTCTCCTGCTGCTCTGCCAGTGCATAATGAAATAGTGTCTTCTGCTCCAGTGAGTTCATCATGATGATATCCCAGGCTCATAGTGCTGTCATATTTCAGCTACGGCTTATGACGTCCATGGGAGATTTGGCCAGGGCAGAGCCTTCTATCTTGTTTTCTTCCTTGGCTTTTCCATTTGACATAGGAAATTCCACTTCAAACAATAATGGTTAAATGCAACTTTGGAGAGTTGATGTCAGCCACCTTTGTGGGCTCATTGGGAATAAGTGAGAAAATTCTTCCAAGAGTCTCTGCAATGCTACTGTGCTCAAATTCTTTTTACAAGTTCGGAGGAATCCCTGTCTCTCCTCCCAGCACAGGCCATCTGGAAAGTGGGCTCCAAGAAAGGAAGCAGGGGTTTGGTCTGCCCTTATTCTACCATAATGCTCCGAAGAGAGTCTTTGGCTTCTAACCAAATTGGAGCATGTTGCTTTTTCCTTTATTGCTATTTTATGTACAGATCTTAAACGTTTCAGATACTTATTTTTCTTTTAAGAAACTACAAGTGATGCAAACTAGGGGGAACTCTACATAAGTCCTTTGCCTAACCTCTCTACTTACACTGTTTTGAAAGTTTGGTCATAAGCCTTCCTGGAGCAGAAGCTGATAAACAGAGTTACTAGACAGAGCTACTTTGTCTAGTCTCCACCAGGTTGCATAAGGGCTCGCGGTCTTAGTTCCTTTTGCACAAGAAATTCAGAAGGATGCATGATCTCACCCCATCCCCCAGGACACAGTTAGTGTTGCCCAATTTCAGACTCTTGTTGGGCCACCAAAATTTAACAGTCACGGTGCCTTAAAGTGAGGGTATTTTAAAAGGCAGTGTGCCCAGTGGTTAAGAGTGCAGGCTATGAAGATAGAGAGTTGTGAATCTGGGCCCCTTTTCTAACTAACAATGGAACCCTAGGCAGACTCCATAATAATAATTGTTAACATTTATTTAGCATTTTCTATGCCTGTGCCAGTCAGTATGCTTCTCTCTCTATCTATATGGTTATCATCTCTCTATATAGATATATATAGATACATATGATCTCATTTATCCTTATAACAACCCTAACAGGTAGAGAATACTGTGACTCCTTTTTATATGAAATAGAGGCTCAGAGAGCTTAAATAACTGTCCCAAGGTCATAAGCTAGCTCATTTCAGTGCCTAGGTCAAGTTCAGGCAGTCTAACGCCAAAGGGTGTGTTCTTATTCACGGCATTATACTGTCTACAGTGTGCTACTCAGGGTGTGATATGAGAAGGCTGCTGTTCTGAGAACTGTTTGCTTCAGGTGCACAATATAGTAGGAGTTTGGGGCCATCACACTCTTCAGTTCAGCTGACTTTGTTTTCATAGCCAAGACACTCTCAATGAAGGAAGCAGCACATTGGTTTGCATTTGGCACTACACACACAAATTACACCAAACAGAATGTTTCTAAAGGTCCTTTCTGCCTCTACCTTCTCACCTCTTTTCTACCTCCACAAATTCTTTTTACAAGTTCTGATTAGATACCTTAAAGGGAAAAATAGTTAATTTTAAAAGATTACAGAAGTTTTCTGAAACTCCACAGTGTTATTTCTAGAAAATTTAACACAACACACTACTTTAAAAACTTCTCTTTAACATGGTAATTGTCATTTTGTTTCCCTGTTCACCAGGAAAAGGATTTTTCCATAATAGACTTCTGTATCATTCTGGGGACTCATTTCCATGCCTTTTTTTTTTTTTTTTTTTTTTTTTTTTTTTACCTTGAAGCCACTGATTTAGAATTAGATCCATGGTAGTTAATTATGTTCACAGTGTTGTGCTATAATCACCAAAACATTATTTTCATCATTCTAAATAGAGACCCTGTGCATTTTAAGTCTTAACTCTGAAATACATATTTCTGAATGTGGTTAACAGGGGAAATGTTAGGTTGTATATATGGTAACAGAATAAAAAAAATTTAAACAAAATCCCTGGCACACACTACACAGTGAACCCTAAGTTAAACCATGGACTATAGTTAATAGTATAATTTTTTAAATGTACTTTCATCAATTGTAATGAATCTTCCACACCAATGCAAGGTGTTAATAATTGGGTGATATATGGGAATCCTGAATTTTATGAATGATTATTCTGTAAACCTACAACATCTCTAATAAAGAAAAAAAAAAGAGAATTCGAGCCATGGATAATAATTCTTTATTTCCCTGGAGCATAATAGGATAATATTTCAAATGAGAATGACCTAAAGTATATGCTTTGTAGTATGCAGTGGGGAAAAAAGTTATTCACACACTCATCCACTTCAGATTCCAAAGACAATGCTTAGGAATATGCAGATTGCTTGGTATAGGTTAGGTTTCCTCCCTAACCTGGCATTGTCCTATCACCCTACTGTGCTATAATTATAGAAAAAATGTACACATGTGATATCCTCCTCACCAATTATGTTGCCTGAGAAGCAGGTGGAATGAGAAGCTCCACATTTTTTTTGAGCAGCAGCCACTTTTGCACTGGTGACCTCAGCCTAAATGCTGCCCCTACCCCAGCCCTAAACCAGAGAGTTGGCCGCATAAATCAAACACTTCAAATCCATGTAAAGACACTGCATGCTTCAAGTTATCATTTATGTTATGATTCCCAGATAAGTTAGCAACTAATGAAACCTCTGCAATGTGTTGTAGACGAGGTGAGGCCCAGGCAAGCATCTAGCATCTAGAGGATGCTTCTTTCTATGAGTCTAACAACGTTCACTTGAGCTCCAAGGTTAAACACCCTGGGGAATCACTAATGCCCTAAGGTAAATTTTTTTGCATGAAAAGAAATATTAACTCCAGCTGGCCTGGCTGCAGGTTCTCAGGAGGATCCCCTTCAACCACAGGGGCCTCCCATGCACGTCTTCGGCAGCTTCTCCCACCCTCCTCCCCCCTCCACTTCCCTGGAATTCATAGGTGTCAGAAACAGAGGTAAGGCTCCAGGCTGCTGCAAGTGTGGTAGCCACTAGCCACATGTGGAGATTTCAATTTAAATTACTTAAAATTATTGCATTTAAAATCCAGTTCCTCTGTTATACTTGCCGCATTTCAAGTTCTCAATAACCACTTGTGGCTAGTGGCTACCCTACTGGACAGTGCAGATAAAGAACGTTTCCATCATTGCAGAAACTTCTACTGGAGAGCATGGGTCTAAACTGTGGTTCTCAAATGTTACTGTGCATAAGGATGGCCTGGGAATCTTGTTCAAATTGCAGATTCTTCAATCTCATTTTCAGTAGGTCTTGGGTAGGGCCGAGGAATTTGTATTTTAATAAGCACCTTGGGTAACAAGACCAGGTGCAGGAGGTCTACCCATTAGATTTTGATAAATATAGTTTACTGGGGTTAAAAACATGTACTCTATTGCTACAGTGTTTTTCAAATTACCAATGTTGAAAAAA
Source organism: Chaetophractus vellerosus (assembly GCA_004027955.1). Lineage (NCBI taxonomy): Eukaryota > Metazoa > Chordata > Mammalia > Cingulata > Chlamyphoridae > Chaetophractus > Chaetophractus vellerosus. Next base: position 9,205 of record PVKH010028285.1, read on the forward strand.
TAGCTTTTAAAAATATTTCCAATCCTTTATGGCCCAATATAATAAAAATGAATTACAAGAAAAATAAAATTAAAAATAGAATATATAAACCACAAGCTCCATTTTTTTTTTGGTTACATTCCCCACCCCGCCCCCCTTTCTGCTTGTTCTTTGCTGTGTTCATTTTTGTGTTCTTCTTTGCTTGTCTCCCCCGTTGCAGCGACCCGCCGAGTCAGCTCACCACACGGCGGCCTTGCCTGCTTGCGGGCAGCTTTTGCCCTGCCCATGGCGGCTTTTGCCCTGCCCATGGCGGCTTTGCCCCACCCAGGGCGGCTTGCTTTCTCAAGGCGGTCTGCCCACTCGAGGACGCCCCGGGAACCGAACCCGGGGCCTCCCGTGTGGTAAACCGGCTCCCTATCCATTGGGCTACAGCCGGCCCCCTCCATTTTTTATTATTAGATTTAAAAGATGTAAAATCAGCCTGTCATAGTTTTGCATTCAAAGTCAGATATGAAAAGTATATTTGGGGAAATTTTGCTTTATCCATCTCTATTTCTTCATTCTCTTTGTCAGTAACATTAAAAGAAAAGTTTTGACTTATCTTTCCTTTAAAAATAAAAACAACAAATGATTTTTGTTGTTTGCAGTCTTGTTTTTTCATTTAACAATATGTCCTGGAGAATGTGATAGCATATAGAGATAGTCTTTGTTATCTTTTGCAGCAAATAGGGTATTGCATTGTGTGGGTGCAGCATAATTGATTAACCAGTCTCACATTTTAATGAATACTTGGATTGCTTCCTGTCTTTTGCTATTATAAGAGCGCTGCACAAATAGCCTTGTGCATATATCTTCCCATATTTTGCCAGGATATCTTGGGATCGAGTCCCAGAGATACAACTACTGGGTCCATGAGTATGTCCATATACAAATTTTTTGGTAGATGTTGCCAAATACCAGTCTATAGGGTTCTGTCATTTTGCATTCCCACAAGAGAAGCTTCAGAATAGCTATTTTCCCTTAACATCATCAATAATATGTACTGTCAAAGTTTTAGATTTTGCTAATCTAACAGGTAAGAAATATTTCTATGTAATTTTAATTTGAATATTTTTATTATGAGCAAGATTGATCACCTTTTCACATTTACATTTCTCTCTCTACTAACAGTCAGGTCATGCCTCTTGTCCATTTTTCCACAGAGTTGCTATTTTTTTTCTTCTATTTTATACATTCTTTATATGGTTGAAATATTTACACTGTTAACTTTCAAATATGTTTTCCAGTTTTCATTTATTATTTTTACCAGGCTTACGATTTTTTTTGTGTTGTAAAAGTTTTTTAAAAAATTCATATGTTGTCAAATATATCAAAATTTCCTTTTGTTATTTCTGACTATTGAATCATAGGAAAGTTTTCCTATAGTGGAATTGATCTAGGTTTTCTTTTATACACTATGGTTTCGTATTTTTACATTTAAATCTTTCATGTATTTTGAAGTTATCATAATATACTGGGAAAGAAGTAAATCCAGGTTTTATCTTCTTTCACTATGGCACTTCAGTTATCCCAACACAAGTCTAAAGCGTCCACTGTTTTCCGCTGACTTGAGATGCCACTCTGCTTGTGCACTAACTTTCTGTTTACATTTGCTTCTGCTTCTGGAGTTGCTGTTTTGTTCTACTGTTGCATTTGTCTGTTAAAGAGCAGGTGCTCTGCTGCTTTAATGATGTGATGGACTGGATTATGAGTAGTCCAGTTTAGACAATTCTTGGTCTTGACCCACACTCCTGTGGGTGTGAGCCCGATGCAAGCAGGGCCTCTTGAAGAAGCTACTTGAGGTTAAGGTGTGACCTGACTGAATGAGGCTGGGTCTTAATGCAGGTTCCTGGAGGCATTCTAAGGAAGAAACTAGAAGCCAGAGAGAGAGGAAACTATGTAGAGGAGCCAGAATATAGAAGTCGCTGGAACCCGTGAAAGATAGGAGAGGACATCACTAGGTGATGCAAGGCAGGGATTCAAAGATTCAACGACTGTGGTAAGCCAGCACCAGGAAGCTCCCAGACGCAGGAGGAACCGAGCCTTCTAGTGTGGAAAACACGAGCCAATAAATTCCTCTTGTTTAAACTAAACCATTGTGTGGTATTACTCACAGCAGCGGGGAACTAAGACAGTTTTAGAAGGTTCATGGTATGTTTTCATATATGGAGCTAGATACCCTCCCCCACCTTTTATTTTTCCAAGGATTTCCTGGTTATTCGTGATTTGTTTTCTTTCCAATGAACTTAAGACTAGATAGTTTCCTATCTAATGAATATGAGAATGTAAAATGTAACCCTAAACTCTAAATTTCTTGACTTCCATAAATGGAATAACATTTTTTTAAAATTAGATAAATACAGCTTGAAATGTATGTAGAAACTTTCATGAAATCACAAGTAGAATTAAAACAAATAGATCTATATTTTTTAAAATCAAGAAGGCAAAAATGAGCCAAACAAATCCCTAAGCAAAATATTGAATGAAAAAGTGAATATCAAGAAAATGAGTGAAAACAGAAAGAGTACAAAAGTCAAACAAATATAACTACTACAAGACTAAATATCCATTTACTATTAGGTCTACAATAAGAAAAATAGAGATTTCAGATTCAAGGAAGAAGACAAAGCAAAATGAAAATGATTTTGAAATAGTAACAATGAAAGTGTATGTCAGTGAATTGTAAAATATATAATGTATATTACAAATACCATTAAATAAAAATTTAAAGATATCTTTTTAATGAATATAAATATTTTCCAATTTTTCATTAGAGAATTTGTGGGTTTACAAAATAACCATGCATAAAATACAGGATTCTCATATACCACCCTATTATTAATACCTTGCATTGGGGTGGAACATTTGTTACAATTGATAATAGCACATTTTTTTTATTGTACTATTAACTATATCCCATGGTTTAACTTAGGGTTCACTGTTTGCATAGTGCAATTCCATGAATTTTTTAAAAATTTTATTCTGTTACCATATATACAATATAAATTTTCCCTTTTAACCACATGCAGTTATATATTTTAGTGCTAATTATGTTCACAATGTTGTGCTACCATCACCACCATCCATTACCAAAACATTTCCATTGTTCCAAATAAAAACCCTGTATTTTTTAAGCCTTAACTTCCCATTCCCTATCCCTACCCCATCTCCTGGTAACCTATATTTTAGATCCTGATTTTGAGTTTGCTGATTCTAATTATTTAATATCAGTGGGATCACACAATGTTTGCCCTTCTTCGTCTGGCTTATTTCACTCAGCATGTCTTCAAGGTTTATCCATGTTGTCTCATATATTAGAACTTTATTCCTTTTTATGGCTGAATAATATCCAATTGTGTAAATCTACCACATTTTGTTTATCCATTCATCGGTTGATGGACACTTGGGTTGCTTCCCTCTATTGGCAATTGCGAGCAATGCCGCTCTGAATATTGGCGTGCAAATATCTGCTAAGTATATACCTCATATTGGGATTGCCAGGTCATGTGGTAATTCCATACTTAACTTTCTGAGGAACTGCATATAGACTTATTTTATATTGATAAGTAGCAAAGAACCATAGTACTAAAACTGTATTCTCCAAATAGCATAGCAACAAAATTCACATCTTGTAAATTGTTTG
>PVKH010028286.1:0-12875 GCA_004027955.1 Chaetophractus vellerosus
AATTATCAAATTTTAAACATTCTACAATTGCTATAAAATATCGTTACACCCAACATTGGTTAATAGAATTGATGCCTTTGTAAAAACAAATTTCCAGCTGTAGGAAAATTTTAACAGCTTGAGTTTATATTATGACGAGAGAATAATATTTACCTTATTTTTACTTAAAGGAACTCTGGTGCTTTCTTTGAAATTTTAAATATGGTCACCTTATATGAATTTATTTTTTCTGAATTGCTCTAACTTTTTTGCTGTTCATAAATCCAATGCCAGTTAATAGCGGATACAGCCTTTTCCATGTCCTGTGTGCCTTTTTTTTTTTTTTTTAACCTGAAAAGGAAAGTCAAGGAGGCCTAGAATCACCCAAAGTATTTACTATAGTTTAGTAATGGGAAGACTCTTTGTTATCATCATATAATCAATCAGTCCATCACTTAGCATTTCCACTGTTTAAGGGGTGGGATTCATTTTACATAGGACATGAAAGAGAACAACTGCCTTGTCTTGAGTAGATTCATTCAACCCTGGAATTTATCTGCTCTGAATCTGGACAAAGATACCACATCCAGACCATTAATGGAGTGAATACCAAAGAGCTTAACTAATAGCAGACTGGTTGTACCCCATATAACCCTCACCATTCCAAGGGATCTAATATTTAATGTCAGGTTATAACTCTCTGTATTAGTCAGCCAAAGCGGTGTTGGTGCAAAATACCAGAAATAGGTTGGTTTTTATAAAGGGTATTTATTTGGGGTAGAAGCTTACAGTTACTAGGCCATAAAGCGTAAATTACTTCCTTCACCAAAGTCTATGGCCATGTGTTGGAGCAAAATAGCTGCTGACATTGTTTCAGATTTCTTGGGTTCCTCTCTTCCCGGGGCTGCATTTCTCTCTGGGCTCAGCTCCTCTTATTCCTCCAGAAGGCCAGCTGTAGACTATGAGGCTCCCTAGGCTTTGCCTCACTCCACAAGGCTAGCTGTGAGCTGTCAGGTGAATGGCTCTCTTTTCCCAGGGTCTTCTCTCCTTCCTCACAACCAAGCTCCTTTATGTGCTTACTTCCCTGGGCTCTAGTATTAAAACTCAGCATCAGAATTCCAACATCAAAACACCAACCCTGTCTTTTGCCATATCTTTTATCTTTGAGACTCCACCTACCAAGGGGCGGGGCTCAACGCCTTACTGATGTGGCCCAATCAAAGCCCTAATCATAATTTAATCATGCCCAGAGGAACTGACCAGTTTACAAACATAATCCATATCTATTTTTGGAATTCATAACTATATCAAACTGCCACAGTCTCTGATCATTCAATCTCAGAATCCATGATAATAATGATTCCACAGATAGCTGCTATTTCTTTCCATAGCAGCCCAATTTTTTATGTGATAAATCATGATTTTATAAGTTTTACTGGTAACTTTTTATTCTTTCCATAGCAGCCCTAATTTTTTATGTGGTAAATCATGATATAAGCTTTGTTGGTAACTTGTTTATTACCATTTGGAGCTGAGATAGATTTATTTTTCCAATGAAAATGTCTCAATAGTGTGACACAGCATTTATGTATGATGTTTTACCAAATATCTAAAGATCATTGGATGGCAAATTAGTCTATTTTCATTACAAATAGGAGTCTTAGAGCTATGTGCTCAGAACCTACTTGCTTCATGGTTAATGCTTTTACTTTCACCAATTGTCCTCAAAATGTTTATGGAAAGGAGAGAATATGTATGTACATATAGATATATGTATATGCCATTTTCCTTCAGTTTTGCCTCTTTCTTCTACCTTTTTTGCCAGTGCCACATATTTATATCATTCACACTTACCATTAAGGTTAGTTTCATGTAAAAAATGTAAAGATTTTCCTACTAAAAATCATGGATGGGTTAGAAATCATTCCAATATTAAGTTTTCAACCCTTTCTCTTTAGCCAAATGTACGGTTACTCATGAAGATTTTACCAGATTGAGATTAGAGTCTTCATCAGTCCCACTTCATAGAAACTAGTTTTTGTCTTGCAGGAATGCTGACTCAATATTTTTAGTTCTAAGTAAAGAATCTGCAAAATAGATAAGCTTTATGTTCCAAACATAGTTTGTCATGCTATGAAGGATAAGAAGAAGGCAAGAAAGCACACAGTCAGATAAGAGTTGTGTCAGGAGGTCTTGTAGCATACTGGACATGCAACTCAGGCTCCTGTACACAGGGCATGGACTTAGTTACCAGAGCTGTGACTACAGCAGCTGTGAGCTGAATCCAATCAAGGCAGAGACCCTATCCATTCCTTATGGCTTTTTACAGTGGGTTTGTTGCATAGCCCCTTTGGGAGTATGGCCCAGGCCACGTCTCCTTGGGTGCTGCACGCTAATCAGGATCTCACAATAATTCTAATAATCAGAGTACCCATCTGCTTAGCACAGCAGAACACAAATAGACATTCCACTTAACTTAAACCTCTCCACTCCAGAGAGCATTGTTAAGAGAAGATAAATCTGGGGCCAGTGTCCAGGAATCCTGGTTTGGATACATGAGTTGTTTCCAACTTTTGGCTATTGTGAATAGTACAGCTATGAACAGTGTTGCACAAGGATCTGTTTGGGACCTTGTTTCCAATTTCTTTGGGTGTGCACCTAAAAGTGGAATTGCTAAGTCATACTCTATGCTTAACTTTCTGAGGAATGTCAAACTGTTTTCCACAGTGACTACACAACTATACATTACCACCGACGATTCCAGTTTCTCCGCATACTCTCCAACGCTTCTTATTTTCTGTTCTTTTTAAAATTTTTAATGAATCATCCTTGTGTGTGTGAAGTGGTATCTCATTGTTGTTTGGATTTGCATTTCCTTAATGGTTAATGATGTTGAGCTTCTTTTCATATGCTTGTTAGCCATTTGTTTTGTTTTGTTTTCATGTTTTTTTTTCATTTTTTAAAAGATACTTAGATAACATAAATGATACAGAGAATACATAGGGGATCCCCATAGGCCCTGCTCCCCACACCTCCCACATTTTCCCACATTAGCAACATCTTTCATTAGTGTGGTACATTCATTGCAATTGATGAACACATTCTGGAGCATTGCCACTAAGCATGGATTATAGATTACATTGTAGTTTACATTCTTTCCCACTCAATTCTGTAGGTTATGGCAAGATATATAATGGCCTGTATCTTGTTGTAATGTCATTCAGGACAATTCCCAGGTCCCGAAAATGCCCCCATATTACACCTGTTTTTCCTCTCTCTACCTTCAGAAACTCCAGTGGCCACTGCCTCCACATCATTGGTATTTCTTCCATTTTTAGAATCACAATAAGTCTATAGTAGAATACCAGTAAGCCCATAGTTCATCCCTCAATCCTGAGGATTCTGGGATGGTGATGCCCACTCCACCTTAAACTGGGGGGCAGGGGTTAGATCCCACACGGCCCATGGGTGAATCTCTTGCTTGCAGTTGTAGACATTTTTGGTTCCTTGGTAGGTTGATTATCCATCATCTCCTCCTTGTTAGTTGTTCTGGGTGAGTCCAATGAACTGGAAAGTAGGTGTTGCAACTCCATTGAGATTCAGGGTTGTTGGCCGTTTGTATATATTCTTTGGAGAAATGTCTAGTCACATCATTTGCCCATTCTTGAATTGGATTGTCATTTTGTGGTTACATTGTAAATGTTCTTTTTATATCATGGATATTCAGCCCTTATCCAACATGGTTTGCAGCTATTTTATCCCATTCTGTATGTTATCTTCATAAAAAAATTTTATGAAGTGAAATTTGTCTATAGATTCTTTTGTTATTCATGCTTTTTGATGCTATATTTAAAATCCATTGCCAAACGGGGGTCATGAAGATCTGCCCCAGATTTCTTCTAAGAGTTATAAAGTTTTAACTCTTATATTAAGGTCCTGGCTTCATTTTGAGTTGGTTTTTGTATATGGCATGATACAGGGGTCCAAATTCTTTCTTTTGCATGTGGATATTCAGTTTTCCCAGCAACATTTGTTTAAGAGACTATTCTTTCCACTGCATGTACTTAACACTCTGGTAAAAAATCATTTGGTTTGTAACAAGTGTTCCACAACAATGGATAGTATGACAACAATGGTGGGGTGATGTATGGGAATCATGTATATTTTGTAAACTCACAACTTCTCTAATAAAAAGAATCAATTGGCCATAGATATGTGGGTCACTACTAGACTTCAATTCTGTTCAATTTTTATTTATCTGTTCAATTTGTTTATCTTTATGCCAGTACCACACTATTTTGACTACTGTAGATTTATAGTACAATTTGAAATTGGGGAGTGTGAATTCTCCAAATTTGTTCTTCTTTTTCAAAATTGTTTTGGCTATTCAGGGACCCATGCAGTTACAAATAAATTTGAGGATTGATTTCTCCATTTCTACAAAAAAGGCTGCGGGAACTTGGATAGGGATTGCATTGAATCTGTAGAACTCTTTTAGTAATACTGACATCCTAAAAATATTTGGTCTTCTTTAATTCCTTTCAGTAGTATTTTGTACTTTTTATCATACAAGTCTTTTACATCCTTAAATTTTTCCTAGATATTTTATTATTTAGGTGCTATAATAAAATGAATTGTTTTAATTTCCTCTTCAGGTTATTCATTGCTAGTGTATAGGTACACAATTCATTTTTTGTTTTGCTCTTATACCCTGCCACTTTGCTGTACTCATTTCTTAGTGCTAGTAGTTTTCTTGTGGATTCCTTGAATTGTCTATATATAAATGTGATTTTTAAATAGAGAATTTACTTCTTCAGCCTCAATTTGGATACCTTTTATTTTTATTTTTTGAACTAATTGCTCTGTCTAGAATTTCTTGTACAATATTGAATATCAGTGGTTAAAGTGGACATCCTTGTCTTGTTGCTGATCCTAGGGCTAAAGCTTTAGGTCTGTCACGATTGAGTAAGATGTTAGCTGTGGGGTTCTCACAGGTGGCCTTTATCATGTTGAGGATGTTTCCTTTTATCGCTGGGTTTCTGAAGCTTTTTATCAAGAAAAGGTGCTGGATTCTGTCAAATGTCTTTTCTGCATCTGTTGAGATGTTCATATGTCTTTTTCTCCTTCATTTCCTTTATGTAATGTATTACATTGATTGCATCAGGCATAGATTGAACCACCCTTGCATTCTTAGGATAAATTCTACTTGGTTATGGTGTATAATCTTTTTAATGTTTTTTATTCACTTTATTAATACTTTGTTAGGATTTTTTGCATCCATATTCATAAAGGAAATTGGTCTGTAATTTTTCATAAGGGAAATTGGGCTGTAACTTTATTTTCCTGTGATTTCTTCACAATGCTTTGATATCAGGATACTACTACTCTCAAAGAATGATTTAGGAAGTGTTCCCTCCTCTTGAATTATTCAGAAGAATTTGAGAAGGATTAGTGTTAAGTTTCATTTATATGTTTGATAGAATTTATTAGGGAAGAGATCTGGTCCTGGACTTTTGTTTTGTGGAAGTTTTTTTGTTTGTTTGTTTGTTACCGATTGCATCTCTGTACTTGTTACAGGTTTGTTGAGGTTTTCTACTTCTTCTTAAATGAATCGAAGTAATTTGTGCATTTCTAGGGATTTTTTCATTTAGTCTAGATGATCTAATTTTTGACATACAATTGTACATGGTATTCTCTTATAATCCTTTTTGTTTCTGTATGGTCAGTATTATCACTATTTTAATTTCTGATTTCAGCTATCAGTGTCTTTTATTTTTTTTCTTTTATCATTCTAGCTAATGGCTTGTTAATATTTTTTTTCAAAGAATCAACTTTTATTTTTTATCCTCTCAATTGTTTTTTTATTCCTTATTTCATTTATCTCTTGTTCCAATTTTAATTATTTCTTTCTTTCTGCTAACTTTAGGTTTACTTTGCTCTTCTTTTTCTTGTTTATATTCATTTTTTCAGTCAAGCTGTTCATAAATTTATGATTTACATAAAAATTACATTTGAAATTTAAATGAGAAATCCTTATGTTAAAGTTATCTATATGACAGGTTCATTCCATCCTTCTGTTTTTCTCAGTTTTAATTTTATTTCTCCTTTGATTTTAGTGTAGGTCATAGTTTATTTTAATTTGGGGATTAATCAGTACATCCCAAGAGTTACTTGCTTTTTTTAAAGAGGAACTTTTAGACAGTTTGTGTATAGGCAGTCAGCCTTAGGATTTTTAATTGCAAGAAACTGAATCCTTCTCAAATAAGCTTGAGCAAAGAGGTAGGAAGGGTGGAGATGAAATGAAAAATCCAGGGTTTCTCACTTTCCTCAATGCCTTTTGAGTAGCTGAGCCTCAGCTAAGTAAGCACATAATATGGGGCAAGAACCATAAACTAAGTTATCTTTTCTCTTTCTTTCTTGAGGTTTAGATCTCTCTTCTCTGCACACCTCCTTTTATATACCTACTCCTCTAGACATATTTTTGTCTGTTGTCCAGTAAAACAAAATTACTATATTAGGATAGTTTGCTGGTTTGGCTGCTCTAATATACTCCTGCTCCAAAAAAACTGAGCTGGAAATAGACCATGCAACATTGGTAACTTGCAGAGCTTTTGTTGTTTATCTGGTGGGTGGGAGATAGAAGATGCCTGGAGCAGGAGATCATTTTACATATGAATGTTCTTGTAAAGGGAAGGAGTGACAGTGGAGTGAGATCCAGGACACAAAATCATCTGGGAAAATGATGGAAAGTGAGAGAGGAGGATTTATTTTAGCTATTGACATCCTCAGGGTCCCTTTGGGAATGAATATGGAAATTAGGTTATTAGGAAGTCTATAAATTTTTAATCAATAAAAACTCGGATTGGCAGGAAAACAGGCCCTGTATTAAAGTGTTGTATTGCTTTTCAATGCTTTGGGGATTGTAGCTGTAACTTTATATTTTAGTATGGCACCAGACTGAATCTAGTCTCAATTTCACCTTATTAAAGTAATATTTGCTTCTCCCTGCCACTGACAAAGAATGACTATGTACTCCAAATCACCCAAAAGATAATAACTAGAATCACTGTTTTGTAGTCCAGACACCTAAGTGAAAATAACTTTAACCCATTTTTGTCAGTTGACTTATCTTGTGATAATTAATTGTTATGGGTTAGGGGTAGGGTACAGAGGAAAGAAGTAAACATTTTTAAATATAAATATTACAATAGGGGCTTAATAATTTGCATAGTTGAGAACCCACTACTTAAAGAAGCTAAACTAAGGTGTAACTTTCTACAACTAATGATTTTCTAAACTGTCACATTGTTTGATGCTCCCCATCACTTACACAAAATTCTCTATTTTTTTTTCAAAAAGTGAAAAATAAATGCCATAAATAGATATCAACCTAATGAAAGTATTTGCTCATGATGTTTGGTATCTTACTGTTCTTTCTGTTTTTGGATGCTTCTCATTCCAAATTCACATTCTGCACACCTCCCTCAGATTAAAACTTCTTTTTAAAAATTTCCTTTGGTCACTACTCATTTTGAAACCCTTAATGATTCTCTGCCCATTATAGTAAAATTGTCTGGATTTATCATTGGGCTACGTGCCTAGTAGGACAGACTTACTTCCCAGTCCTGCCTGCATTAGTCTCTGCCCCAGACACAATCTGTTTTGTATTTTATAGTTTCTAGCTCATCTTCACCCTTTACAAAGAGTTCCACAAAATAAAGTTTATTTTAACTAAAATGGACCACTGAGTAATCTAAACCATCCCCTTCATTTCTCCTATGAAGAAAATTTTAGACCCAAGTGTTTAGTTCTCTACCATAAGATCCCAGGTAATTAGTTCAAGAGCTAAAATGAAAATGAAAATTACCCAGTGACCATGCGTCAATGACCGTGCCCTCAAATCCCCCAGTCTCCCCTTTTTATCCTCAGTTCATTGTGGGTAGGAAAAAGACAGGGTAAAATTAAGTTGGAACTACTTCACAGCTTTGCAACTTTGTAATTCTATGTTTAGATGACAGATACCAATAAAAGGAGGCCAAGTTTCAAATCCCATCTGCCCTCTTGGCAGGGAAAAAGATTTCATTGAAAAATGAAAATTTTATATCAGAGAAGACCTATGTTAGAAAAGAATGGGCTGCAGGTGTTTCTAAAATAAGGAGGTGGTTTATAAAATAGAGACCGGCAAAGAAACAACAGAAAGCTACAATTCATTTTAAAAAAATGAAAGGATGGTAATAATTAATACATTAAATTACATTAACCAAAATCTTTTAAAGGCCCCATTGAATGGCAAAGATTTCGTACAAAATAGACACAACAATAGGAGCTTCAAACCACATAAACACCCTAATTATTACAACTCAAATGGAAAGTTCCAAGCAATGGATAAGGTAGCCCACACTAACTAAAAGGACAGATAATGTGCCAACTTTCTGAATATTCCAAAGAAGGAGACTCTGGGTGGTGTTATTAGAATTATAGGAAAGGCAGAGTCCAGAGTGGGTTTGAGGAGAACACGTTCTGGGGCAGAATACCTGTTCTGAAGCCTCTACTACTCCAGATGGACACATGCTCTCCATCATTTACTTAAAGTGTTCCCTTTTCATCAAAGACTGGCGCTGGGGTGTCTGAATTGGTGGAAGCCAAATCATACATTTTTACTGTCCATGTAAGAGAGACTGTTATTGTCCATTTTCTGGATTCCACCTTAAAACAACAGGGTTTAAAATATAGAAAATGATCTAAATATAGATGGCCTGTTGAAATTATTTTGTGCAAGAATGAAAGACATCCCTTACAGTTTACTACAGGTGTCAGCTTTAATATATACCCATCTCCCCCGAGGACACACTTCCCCCTCCTACAAAATATACGCAGCCTGACATACCCAAGCATCTAACGTATCCAGGTATCCCATAGGCAAATGAAAATGGGATCACCATTTCTCCAAAACTGCTCTTGTTATCTTGATTCCCTGAATGCCAGAATATCTCAATTTTTAAACATTTATTACAGTGTTTATTGTTGTCCAAAGGTCAGAATAGAAACAACATCTCAATAGATTTTGAAATGCATTTTTAAATTTGAATACTCATTCAAGAAGCTTAGTAAATGCTTATAAAATACAGGATTAAATTAATACATAGAATATAAATTATATAACTTATATAGAAAGAGATAATCATGATTAATGAAATACAAAGTCAGGAATAAGACACTGATATTTATTCACTTAAGTCTTTTTTAAATGTTTCCGCAAATGCACTTGTAATAGAGAGTGACATCATTACTTTAAATAAGGCCAAGAGCACATTAGAAATGTGTTTATGCATATATGATACAATTTTATTTTTGTAAAATCCCAGTCAGCTGCAAAATCTTCAAAGATAAACAAAACAACAGAAAATGAAAAATGAAACAATGAAAATATTCCAAATCATGACTGGTTAAGAATTTAGGTAATGTACAATTCTATAAATTCCATAAAAACAAATAATAATCAGTTACACTAAGTACTTCACAGTTGCAGTAAATATGCTTAAAATATATTTACTTTAACAGGCAGTGTGTACGATCTATGAAATAAATGTCAAAGTTTCACCAATGGTCACTGAAGAACACTTGAGTTATTAGATACGAAGACTTCAATAGTGTAAAAAAAAAACAATTGTTTTCTTTTCTCTATTGATTTTTCCATAGAAGTGATAAGTAGAAACAGAATGGTTATTACTACCTGATGTTAAAACAATTGGTTGAAAGTTAAAGAAATCATTCAAAAGTTCACTGGTTTGGAGGTAATTGGTGATTCTGCAAGTATATTCTGTGGCCCCAAAGTAACTCAAAACGCATCTGAAATGTATAACTCTTCTTGAATTCTTAGCAAAGAACAGCACAAGGGTCGAGAGAACTTCATTTTAATGTACCACTAAAGGCCACATACGGGCTAGCCTCTAAAAGAGCATTTATTGTAGAAAATTGGTATGTTATCAGAGTATTCTCCAGGTCAGTATTTACTAGGAAATTCTACTGCCACACAATTCTTGGCAAAGGCTCATATAATGGATGTAGCTTCAGGACATATAATGGACAGTGGGGACTCTAGCCACTGGGGAAAGAGTCTTTTCAACCTTGAACTCCTGAGTACGTCACTTTTTTTACTTCTTTGCTTTTCAGTTTTACTTTACTATTAATGCAGTTTCTAAATTATCAGTTTAGTTGTGGTTTGTTTAGTTGAACCTATAATGACAAGTACTTGCATCTGCTGTATTTATGGGCCCCACTGTTTCCCAGTTATTTATAATTTGACACATGAACTCAATCCAGTTCAAATATGAATCATCTGTTTCATTAATAGAGGGATACATCATTTTTATCATCACCACTATGTTTACTGAAAACTGAAAAGGGGAAAAGGAGGGGAATGACCTTCTAGCCAACCCAAAAGGCCCACAGATCAAAAGAAAAGGCAAGTAAATAAAGAAATTGGCATTCACAAATAGACTTCAACCAGTGAGGAACTAATGAAGTTGGGATAGATTAGTCAATTTTTCTTTTCCGTTTGACTTTTTTCAATTCACTTTAACTTTTAAAAAATACAAACCTATTAGCATAAAATATAAGATATCAAATAGGAACTTTCAAAGGATAAAAGAAAACGACTCAGAAGAGGCCATTTACGCACTCACACGACAGATTCCCGTAACAGATACCTGCAGAGCATAAGGCTGTGCTTAGAGGTCTCCTATCCTGCAAAGGCGCAGCACGGCCCACGCCCCTGCTGACTTCCTGTTCTTAACCCCTCTATCCCCAACGTATTTGTGCTCACACACACTTCTTTTCTTCTGCTGCCCCGATTCCATTCTTTCCCACAACGGCATGGACTTGGGTAAATCCGCGCGCTTGTCAGAGTGTAGCAAGGCGCGGAGGGTTCTGGGAAGCGGCGCTGCGGCAGCGTTTCCGGCGATTACGTGATCGCCCAGGCGGGGAAGGGCGTGGAACCTTGCTCAGCCTCGGTTGTGCTTTAAGGAGAGGAAACGCTCACCGCCAGGGGACTTGGAGGGGGGGAACGCACATTAAAAGAATATGTTTCTTGGAGACAGTTATTTAGAAGTACCCATTTTCCAGAGCCATTTACCGTAATGTGGACCTAATTCTTGTCACAGGTCTAAATAGCCCCATATGCCCGGTAATGTGCAGTGGATGAATTCAAATCAGGAATTACCAGGAAGAGGGTGAGTTTTAAAACTCAATGTGATCTGGAAGATCGTTCTCTTCCTGGTGTTTACTAGTAACATAACTGGAGGCCGGACCGAGGCAGCGTTGTATTTTCTAATTTTGTTTCGAGGAGAGCAGCGGCCAGCTTTTGACTTTGATTCAGCCTCCCCCAGAGTCGCGTGCTGTCGTCGCCCCTGGAATCTGAAAAGCCGAGCCCAGGGCGGGACTGCTTTCACTCAGGTGTCTACTTTCTGCAACTATATAGGAAGCTCCAACAAGCTGCTTTCTTTTAGACCTATTTCTTCCATAATGGGATTCATTGCTTTCCTTAGCAGTCCTTGTAATTTTCAGCTAGGTCCTTTAACTCATTTAATGCGAAACATTTGTTCAAGCCTAATTTATCTGAGCCAGGCCATGTTTGTGTTTTCTTTGTAACTGCAGAAGGTTGATTGTGGGGGTAGAGCTGCCTGCCTCAAGTGAGTACATTTCTCTCGCTGAATTACAGTAATCACTGTGGGTTTCATTTGGTTGGTGCTTTCAGCAGGGCCTCTCCACGACAAGGTTAACAAGCAGAAGGTAGCTGAACATCGGAAGATAAGTGCCTAATCACGCACAGGCAATTGTTGACAACGTGATTTTTTTTTTCCCACCCTGGTAAATATGATGAGGTTCCATAATGGACTCAGCAGTAAAATCCTCTGGGAATTAAAATCCAGAATCCCTAAATTAGGGAAACTTTCAATACATCAATAGTATTTTCCTGAGATTTCTGATATTAAGATTATCCTGTGCATGTGTTTTGAAAATGTTAGATAAACCCGTCTTTATGCCGGAAAGGTAAATCTCACGTTATTATTTACCCATTTCAGACACATCTCTGACTTTTTCTTGTTTGGTAGTTTTATTCAAAGTGAGAAGGGAATATTTTATGGCTATAATTCAAAATGACAGCTTAATTCTCTTTTGATTTTTTTTGGTCCTAACTTGGAACATCAAAACTGATCTTGTTGCTTTTGTACCATCAAAGAGGTCATTCATTTTATTTAGTTTGTATTTATATCAGATTCAAATTAGCTCTCTCCTTTCTTTTTTCCTTGTATCTGTCAAGGCTGGAAGACAATTTTTCAACTCTCTTAGCATTATGATGACCTTAAAATCTTAGCTGTGCAATTATATTAGAAAACAAACCTTTAAATAATTTTCATACAGTTGACAACTGCATAATAAGCATGTAGACATTGGAGCTTTAACATAATCTTTCTTTGAAGTTTCATTTTTATACTGCACATACATCATTACACATAATTTAATGAAGTATGATGTGGAATATATAAAATCTTCTTCCAGAGCATAAAATTAGCATATTTTAATATGTATGTGACTGATGCATACAT
Organism: Chaetophractus vellerosus; assembly: GCA_004027955.1. Classification (NCBI taxonomy): domain Eukaryota; kingdom Metazoa; phylum Chordata; class Mammalia; order Cingulata; family Chlamyphoridae; genus Chaetophractus; species Chaetophractus vellerosus. The sequence continues at coordinate 12,588 of PVKH010028286.1, forward strand.
ATGGAAGATATTTCACATGCTTTATTTATATTACTAACTGTATACAGTCACATTACATGTTATTATTTCTATTTTAGAAACAAAATCTTGAGCTGGATGTTTTGAGTAAATGCCAACAGTAAATATGGTCCATACCCATATCCAAGCTTCAAAAGCAATCGATTACATACTTTACTAAGGAATTTTTTTTTTTAAAGATTTATTTATTTTATTACATATCTCCCCTTCCCCGGGAATCGAACCCGGGGCCTCCCATGTGGTATGCCGGCGCCCTATCCACTGGGCTAT